>VXAB01002566.1:123833-284319 GCA_013399175.1 Odontophorus gujanensis | reverse complement strand
ATAGTTCCCCCCCCCCCCCCCCCCCCCCCCCCCCCCTAAAAAAAAAAAAAAAAGGGAGGGCGGATACTAAGGAATATTGGAAAGATTTCCAGGAAAAGTTAAAGTTTTGAAGGGAAACTTTTTACTTTGCAACTGAAAAACTAAGGAACAAAGAGACTACGTAGCTGGCAGTGAAAACAACGACTTAATTGAGCACTTTTAAATGGTATCCAGTTCTCTTGACCTCCTTTAGGCATGAAATGCCTGACTCATACCGTTTTAGATGACACTGAGCCGCTTCTTTCTATTTCAGTTCTAATACAGCATGTGCCTACATGTTAGGCCACCAAATCCAATCCCTTGCAATAGAAATTTAATCCAGAAGTGTCCACAAATCATGCACATCTTTCAGGCATTCCTTGATGAATTACTCTTTAGTACCTTATAACAGACTTCAGACTTTTAAAAAAAGGCTAAAGTCCACTTGTTAAGAAGACCAGCAATGTCCATGCCGCTGTCACAAAGCAGACACCCCCATTGCAACCTGATCACCATCACAGTGTTCCCCAAGAGGCAGATGCACTGCTTGGAGTTGGGGTCTTTTGCAAAACCAAAACCCACAGACATTTCCCCTATGGAAGGATTTCCAGCCCAGGCCTGAGGAATCCCTAAGAATTTTAAGTTTGTATAAGCACTGTCTGAAATTACTTCATACGTTTGTACTTTATTTCCAAAAGAAACTGAAATGAACAGGCACAGCAATGGCAACCACCCACTGTAAATAAGGGAGAGATGACCATCCACAGAGGTCTTTTCTGTAATACCACAATGGCACCATAACCCCTCACTACTCCTGGTTGGTAATCCCTGTGTTTTCTCTCTTTATCCCCTCTGATTTCTGAGTAAGTTCAAAGTACTTTTATTTTCTATCACTGACAACTGGCTCCGAGGAAGGGTATACCACTGTGGATATGACTCACTGATGAGTTTATTTTGTCTCCTAAAAATTGATTTAGCTATAAAAGCAAAGAACAAGACAGCTTGGAAGTTGTTCCCAACCTTGGTGATTCTACAACTCTAGCGAACCAGTTAAATGATTTAAGAATCGGGAACTAAGGATTTGATCCATCAGCAGGCATCAGCACTGAGATTAAAACTAAAAGAAGTCAAGAGCTTTATTTTTTTTTCAAGTCCACGAGATGTTATTTTACATTCGACATAAAGATTAAAGATGATGTAAAATTTACTGCCTCTGCACTTAGCTAGTAAGCAGACAGGAGTCCTGGAGCTGATGCTGCCATTCCTCACATCCTGTTAGCTTGCTATGTAAGATACATCCAGACAACGCACCAATATTTGTAAAGTTTATTGGGAAAGAGATCAATTCACTCTGTTTATTCAGTGAAGCTCAGGCACATCACTGTTGATGTTATTTGGTCTCTGACTAACTCTTGACTACCATGCAGCCTTCCTTTGCCAAGCAACTGCCTCATACAATGCCTTCATTTACCTCCGTACTCAAAGTGCCTTGTGCCATTTCACTGTTCAGTGCTGTAAATTATTCAATTCACAGCTAAAATTCAGAGCCATAAAGCAGAGATTTGTAGTTCTCTGCAGTCTGCATATGCTGCACAGAGGCATATTTAGAAAGTCGAGGGAGAATAAACAGTCAGTGATCCACATGATTCCTGCTCTCCTGGTAACCACATTTTGTTTACTGTCCCCTCCATACCTGTCCTGCTTGATTTCCATCCGCCACCTGCTGGCATCCTGTTTGTCGGTCAGATTGAAAACTGAAAAAAAAAAAACTTACAACTCTAAGCATGCAAGATTCTCAACTTTAAGACAGGCTCCTCCAGAACTCTGCAATAGAAGCATTAAAGCAAAATGGCAGCAAAAGCTTCAGCAGAAACACCGAGGGCTCAGCCTCATAATCAAGTTACTGACAGCAGCAACTGCTACATATACATTTGCTACAGGTGAAGATCATTTATGTCGTTATCCCCTCCTAAATATGGTCAAACCTTCAGCAATTACTGTTGATGCAGAGAACCTGGTATCTGAGCAACAACACAAGCTGGTTTAAAAGCTCTTGATCACCAAAGAAGAGAAGATTCAGCACTTCTTGATCAAAGAGAGAGACTTATTTTAGAAGCAAAAGGCCAAATGCCTAAATGCTTTGAAAATAATATATCTAAAAGCATATCTGTTTCAGATGTTTCACACCCATGCTGTATCTTTCTTCTCAATAATAACCTTTTCCACCCCGAGCACTATAGTAAAAGTGAAATGCAACCAACAGAACAAGAGATTACACTCATCATCCATGATACACTGGAGTAAATTCACATATTAATTCAAAAGCAAATCCCATTAGTGTCTCATGGAGGCATCCAGTTATTTCCTAATGCTTTCTTGCTTCCCAGACCTGATATACTCTGCACTGATGAAAGAAACACCATCCCATGCTCAGTTTCAAATAACCATATCCACTTCTCATAAAACACATAATTAACTAAGGAAGGAATACTTTTTAATTAAAGCCAGCTGAAATTAATCAAGCACTGGCTTCGCAGGGTGCTCCTGGTGTGGCTCCAGCTTCCTTGCTTGCTCAGAGCAAAGCTCAGCTGGTTGCTTAAATGCACTCCTCTGCAGGCTGTTAAATGAACGACAGACAAAATGGCTCAATGGAGCTGAGTGAATATAAAAGTCAACACAGGGTGGCATGGAAAAGCAGAGGTATTTTTCATGTGCTGAGATACGCTCCAATTGGAGGAAGCTTTTGCAGCAGCACTACAAGCCCTAAATATGGGTGGCCAATTAGTAACCTCAGATGGTTTGAGAGAGCTAGTGGGACAGATCCAGAGGGTGCCACGAAAACAATGACCATAGTTCAGGCTTTCAGCCAAAGAGACTGGCTGCTGTGTTAAAGGCTTCCTTTCAGCAGTGGCTGTGATATGTGGCACCGCTCTGAAGAGATACTGTGAGCAAGCACCATGTCTCTTAAAAATGTACTGTGCAAGCACAGCAAATGAAGAACTTTAGGTGTCACATCTGGGCAGGCGCCAGCTCAACTAATGGCAGTAGCACTGAAATCCCAGGGAAACTATGGGAACAAAACCAAATTTGGAATATGTATTAACTGAATCACACAGGGAAAAGGGAAAGGAAAAGACACGTTAGGCATCGTTACTGGCACATGAGCTAGCTCTGGAAAAAGAAGGCCAAGGGAAGCTGAGCATAAACTGACATCACCCTGTAGGCACCAGAAGAGGAAGGAGGAATTGATTTGTGAACTGCCTCAGCTCTGCAGCTGAGAAAGAGCAACTCTTCCCAAAGCCCAGTTAGTACCTGCACCTGTACATGTTGCAGGTAGTGCAGGTAGCTTAGGGGTTTATAGGGCATGTAATTCAAAAGGATGGAATTTAGAAGAGATATTGCAGAGGATGGTATATTTCCGTAAAGCTTTATATAGATGGTACACAGACTACTGGTAAGTAAAGGGTGGCTCACCTTTTATGATGGTTGAGGCTCACCAATAACTCCACTCAGAAGGGATCTCCAACAAGAGATCCTGCCCTGATGGTGGTCAGCCCTTAAATGGGGTCTGGGAGAGGTGGAGCCAGGCTCCCCCCCTTCCAATCACACAGGTACATTGCCTTCACCTGTGGTCCTGTGGCTGACTCAGCACTCGCCTCAGGTGATCAATCAGTGGTTCAGGCCGTGATTCAACACTTCCCATACAGGGTTGCATGATGTAGACATACCATAGCAGAAGTAGACCTTACGAGCAGGGTAGTTACACAGCTGGAGGGCTGTGGAGATGATGCTGTTTTGGAAATTAAAATGATCAAAGACGGGCCTGAGCAACTAACAGAACGCTCCAAACTTACTGCTTTTATTGCTGCTTTTGTGTTTCATAGCCCAGTACACTACAGACATTTTGTGTGATGTTCAGCAGAATGTCTTCTACTTTTCATCTTATTTGGAGGACTTTCCCTTGGTTGTTTTAGTCCTTTTATTCCCTGAAATACAAGCTAGGGCTACCTCTTTTTCTCCCATTAAGGTGCCATCATGAACCTTCATGCTGTATCGTGGCTTGATCTCACACCAATCGCTCTTGAGAACGAAGTGCCACTTTGACTGTGAGTCCTGGCTCCAGGGATCCACATCCATGGAGTCCAATTAAACTCACTGAGATATTGCACTTTTCTGGGGAAGAGCACAGGGTGAGAAGCTGCTGGATGTGAGGGAAAGAGAATGCCCTGAGCTGAGGTTGGATATGTATTACATCTCTCTTTACGTTCCATGGTAAATTTAGCCACTGAGATCAGTCAGGGCATATGATACATTTAGTATGGGGTCGCACAGAGTGCCTTCAGGGGTAATGATAGAGCAGAGCAAAGCAGAATAAAATAAAATAGAACAGAACATTGTATTCCACAAATAAAAATAAGTTAAAAACAAAATTAAAAAAAGAAACCACCATTATTTTCTAAGGTAAAGAGAGGCAGAGGGGCTGTGCCATGATGTTTCTCATGACACATGGGAGGACTACTACCCAGATGCAGAGGGAGCAGCACAGAGGAGTCAAATACCTCACACCAAAATTAGGCATAAGTACAGGTATAAGCTCTCCTCTTTTTCTTGTCTTAGCCAAGTCAATACTCCCCTTCTCCCTTGTTGGTAGGGTCAACCCCTTTGGTCTTCACAGCTGTAGGCAACATGAGCCTTTATCTCAAAGCTGCAATAGGACCACTCTGCTGCTCCCTAAAACAAATACGTGTTCTCAGCACAATGCACCTCACCATGTCTCCCTCTACCCAGAAGGGAGCTCTTGTGCTCCCTGTTTTTCTCACAGCAGAGGAAAAAGAGGAGAAATCTGTTGAGTGCACTGAAGGAATCAGAATCTCCTCACTCCAGACTGTAACCCCAGGGCCTCCAGTTTCTGAAGGGGATCATTTTGTATGCTTTTTGATCTGACTTTCCCCCAAGCTGGTTGAATCCCTTCATTACATGCAGCTTTGTAAGATGGGAAGGACTCCCTGGGAGAAGGCTTCATGAGAAGGTTTTTGCTAATAATATTTTCCCAGTATCAGGACTCTAATGCAAGAAAAGATAGGATTGTTAGTGCTTGGAATTCAGCAACAATCATGCAAAATCACCTTTGTCTATTACACATGAAGGATACAATGGCATGCAAATTCATGCTGTTTTTATCCTGCCATTTTTATCTTTGTTCAGCCTTAGAATATATTATTGCTATCATGTCATACCTGTTATACCCCTAAAGATATCTTTCTTTTGCCTTCCTTCTCCATCTGTCTTTCTCTGCTCTTTCATTTTGGTGTAAGACAAACTTCTGAAAAGTAAAGTCCTGCTCTGCCTGGCCAGAAAGGAGACACCCCACCTTGCTGTGGACCCGGTTAGAACAATCACACACATCTGGTTTCTGATTTAACAGCTTTGGGAGACAAAGACCTTTATCTGTGACCCAACGTTTGGCACATTTCTGAGTGCTCAGTCATGAAATAACATCCGTCCATGAAAAGAGCCCAAGGGGACCATTTTAATGACTTTTTAAATCTAAGTTGTCCTGCTGACAGGCTTACTGAGGGGAGATACCCAAGGTTTGCCAGCTGGGTTTCATGCCCTCACTTGTGAATCCTGCCCATGAATGAGGTTTTTTGTCCCTTGGGACAAAGGTACTCAGTGTTTCAATTGAATTAACTCAGAGATTCTTTCATGTCTATAATCATTAAGACCTTTTCCTGCAAGTCTTGAATATTTCTTACATTCTAATCAATTCTTGTTAGAGTATTACTATTTTCTGACCACCCAAAATTGTCCTTGTACTCGTCATTGCGGAGAGCTAATTTTGATCCCTCCTTTCTCATTCAGTGCCCCTGTGTTGTTTCAAACAGCCAGGAGGTCTCCTGCAAAGGCACCTGTGTTTCACGGTGAGGAGGACTGTCATTTCACAAAGTTTATCCTTCCAGTAGCTGAAATGCTGAATGTCAGTACAATTTACAGCAATTAAGCACTGTAAGCGGCAGATTCTCCAGGGGTTGATGGGTATCATTTTCTTGTTTCCACCAAGATATTCTTCTTTGATTTATAATGAACATCTATGATCCATGATAATCTACTGTCACAAACCTGTATGTGCTCTCATGCCCTGTTTTTTTAATAGACGTCACTGCCCAGTGGCTGAATCCTACATTATTAAAAAGGACATCCATAACATACCACCCAGGAAGAGAAGGCTATCTTCCTTATCTGATGCCAATGCCAGATTTTAGAATTTTTAGTACGAGAGAGCTCAGTGTATGAATGAAGGAAGAGTCTGCAAAGATGCACGTCTCACCGTTTTTTGGAAAGAGACTCCTCTACTGAAAATCTTTCTAACATCAGGATATCTCTGAGTCCAGCAACTGTTTCTTGATGACCAAAGTCCCCCATCACACTGCCCTTGTTCTGACAGAGATTACGAGTGGGTTTCTGTTCACTGTGTAAAAATACAGTAGAGGCAAACCTCCTCTTGGTTTCTCCTTTCAATTCTAGGAATAGAAAAAAAAAAAAGACCTCTAGATGAAAGAATCAACCCAGGTCTTTACTGTAAGTGATACCATTCAAGCTTTCTGCAGGGAGCCAAACTGGTATGATTACATTGAAGAGTACCTTAGAGAAAGAGGATGGAATAATCTAAGAGAAATGAAGACTGAGGATAGTAGCTGACACTTATTCTTGCATTACAGCCCATGGGACAAAAGGCAAAAATACAGTAAATTACTTGTAAGATATCTCTTCTTCCCAGAACAGATGACTTCTCAGATACTAGCAATACAATGAAATGAATGAAAGAGACTCCCTTGCTGTCTTCAGAGGACTAAGTAATAATTTACATGCTTCCTTGTACAGCAATACTTATATTTATAGAACAACGCAGTAAAGCAGAATCAAATTTGTTCCCTATGTGACAATAAATAAGGATGGAATTCAAATTTCTACTTGCCTTTAAAACTGCCTAATCTTCTACTTCTATGTGATTTCAGCCTGAATAATTTAGTACTGCAAGAATCTTGCCCCAAACATATTAGGTCTCGAAACACTTGGAGGCAAAATTCAAGACGCAGGATAAAAGGTATTTCTGTGTAACCTAACAGCACATGGTACATTTGGACATTGTGCCAAGACAAATCAAAACACAGGGACAAATCTTATCTCAATATCCCTGTTATTGACTATGATGTGATTATTAAGAGGGTGTTAATTACAGTTAAAAGCTGTTAGCAAAAGTTAACAGCCCAGTGCTTTGCTCTGCGCTGCATCCAGCAGTTTCACCAAAATCCACGTGTTTCTTCTGCTTTTCTTCTCCTCTTTAGGACTAAAACAATTCCTGCAGCCCAAGCAGAGGAGAGACACTTGGATATGATAGCCATGGCTATGGAAATAGAGAATACAGTTCATTTATTTTCTTTCAACAGTGAATACCTGTTTCCTGCTCTTCCATTATATATTATGCTCATTGCTCCAGCTTCATGCTCCTCAGTCACTGGCTAAAATTATAATTGTGAGTGCTGAACTATTGGAATAAAATAGAAGATCATCAGTGCTGAAAGGTGTCTTTAGTAGTGATTATGTATAAATATACTGCAAGGTTTCTTTCATCATTACGGACTATCCAGCACTCAACTCAGATTCCTCCACCTGAGTGAACTACAAGAAATCTCACTGCACCCTCTCCCTCTCCAGATCACTCATTAAATCACATTTTATTTCCCTGAAGCAAAACTAGTCACATACAAACAGATTTTTATGTTACCATTTTTCTGACAGAAATAGATAAATCCATTCAATTTCTTTTCTGAAATTTAAATTTCATTTAAAACGAAAGAAAAGTCTCAACCATGGCTCAACGCCTCAAAAGTGGGGTTATGTGTACTACTAAAGTGAAACAGCTGTATCAGTAAAAGTTAGCAACCATTATTGAAAAGGTTGAAATTGTTCAAACAGCAGAATCAAAACTGCAGAGCTGCTCCACATAGAACCATCCAGAACCTGAGCACCATAGTCCCGATAAATCTTGATTTATAAGAGCTGTGTATCAGAGCACGAGTCATCAGCTCATCACACTGCAGCAGCATGGCTTTCCATCCCAGCAGCTGTGCTGCTGACCTCTGGATCACACACATCGTCACATTAGCTGAGTGACCACATTATCAATCACCGCAATAATAACTGAAGTGCAGGAGTCAGTGATACTTTCCCTGACTCTATTTAGATGCATTGCTGGTGAATCTGCATAACCCAGGGTCTCCTTCCCCAGTGAACGCATCACTGACATTCTATCTCTTTTGTTTCATCCCATGTTTGATTAACATACAAATCTCTCCCAAAAACACTCTGAGAAAAAAAACAGGAAATTAAGCCTGTAGCCTTGGTCTATTTAAGGTAGTTAGTTCCCTCTGGGTAGATAATAGATAATTAAAACTCCCCAGCATGAGTTAACCTTTACCCAAGCAGCAGGCACATTGCAGGCTCCAGCAGGAAGCAGCTGTAGCAACAAGGTTACAGACACCCTCCTCTGCGCAGCTGCTCTCTAATCTGCAGTGTGATGAACAGTCTGTCTGAGCGGAGGGCCTTTGCTCCAGCATCTGAGATGCTCAGGTGCCATCTGGACCTCAATGACACCAGCCCAGAGGGAAGAACTGAATTGTTAGTCAACATCTTCACCTCTTTAAATACTTCTTCCTTCTCCCTAAACTAATAATTTCTTTTGTTCTTTATTTCTCTAAGAACTATCCATTTACTAATATGTAACACTTCTGCTTGACAGTGTAACACTGACAACAGAGAAAAGAGCATAGAAATGGAAAAAATATCATAGAATCATAGAATCATTAAGGATGGAAAGACCAATAAGATCATCCCGTTCAATCATCAACCCATGTCTGGACCACTTTAAACCATGTCCCTCAGTGCCACATCTGCCCTCTCCTTGAAAACATCCAACCTAATCCAAAGTGCATCAGAATGAACAGAAAAATATCTATGTGCTTCCTTAGCCCTGGCTCAAGAGCTACAAGAGCCTCAGATAGCCATGAGCCCTTTCTAAATCATCTCCCATGGCATGTGATAGGACACTGCTGTGGTATTAAGGAAGGGTGGTAACCAGCTCAGCCTTCATAATGCTAAGATTGGGAGGACTCAACTTGTTCTATAGATATAGGAGAGAGAAAATTATAACACACCTGAAATAAGCTTCTTGGCAGCTCCTGCACAGAGATAGCAAATGAAGTCAGGATCTAGCACTGGTGGGTGGCAGCATGCATATCATCAGTTCACCATGCTGAATTCAAACACCACTCAGCACTCCTTTAAAATGAGAAGAAACGGATTTTGCCCTTGGCTCTGCCCTAGCATCACTGATAGGACAAGGGCTGCTAAACGATGAGAGATTTAGATTGGTTGTAAATAAAAACTTTTTAAAAATAAGGGTGGTGAAACTCTGGAACAGCTCAGAGAGGTGGTGAATCCCTGGAGACAAGGTCAGGTTAGATGGGGCACTGAGCACCTGATGTAGCTGTAGGTGTCCCTGTTCATTGCAGAGAAGTTAGACTAGATGACCTTTAAGGGTCCCTTCCAATTCAAAAGATGCTATAATTCTTTGATCTTGTGAGTAACACTTAGGCTCCTCTGCACAAAGAGAATCTTCACAATGGGTTCACCTGTCTGGTCTCTTTACGTTGGCATTTCTTTAGGACAAAAACTGCTTCTAACTTTGGAATACAGAAAATACTTTTGCTCAGGACTCAGTACTAATAAATGCTTCTAGGTGCTGCTGAAGCACAGGGGTTGGATAATTTTCTCATTCCCTACTGACTGGCTGCAAGTCTGACGCAAGACACTTTCCAGAGATTGTGGACAAAATCTAAGCAGACACTCCTCCATTTGCATTTTCTAATCCTTTGTCAGGACAGGGTCACAGCGTGTTGATGAGTACTTGTGTAGTCATCAGTTAAGTGCCCACAACATAATACTCAAGAAGGGGGTTGCAGCCTCATCATTGCACTCAATCAAGATGTAATTGCAGGAGCCATTAATCCTAAAACAGCTCCCATACTCTGTTATCAAGATTGTAATGATACCCCTTCTTTTGTTTATCAGCTTCATCATTCTGGTAATGAATAAAGGTTTGTAGAAGCATTCTACTTTATAGAAAGTTGCTGAGACAGAACAGAATACAGCAGTGCAAGAAGGCACTGGAAGGCCCTGAGAAAATACATACTGTGTATACATTAGAGCTCTTTAGGGGTTTTAATTATGAAAACAGACTACAGGTCAAATTTATTCTCTAAGGGAGCCACTCTTTGCTTCCTATATATGTGCCAATTACAGAAATTCTGTTGTGTCAAATATCATGCTGAACAAGAGACAGGTAGATGGGTGGTTATGGGGATGTAATAAATGAAAAAAAGGCTGAGAGAAAGTGAGCAACCCCAGTGTTCCCCACCACTAACAACTCCCAAGCCCCACGCTTGTTAAATTGTGATGTGTCGTGTTAAACACTGAGCACAACCTTCGATATGCAGCTCGGTGACACCACATCCTAATTATGAATCTTCCCAAAGCTGTTCGATCTGAATGCAGTTTGTCAGCATTTCTGGAATTAGGGGGAATTTTTGTAAGAGAAAGGAGAATGCTCTGGGCTTGTTTCTCTTTCAGCTGTGAGGAAAACAGTGTAACTATAATTGTTTTATGAGGACTTGGAGGGGACAGAGAAAAGATGCAAATGCTTTTGCGCACAAATAGTTTTTGTGCAGTAAAGGGCAGAGTTCAGCAGATCACACTACCCTGACCCTGCCACAGATTTCCCAAGTGACACTGACAAATCTTTTTCTTTCCTCTTCTGGCAGTGAGGGGTTGTTAAATTTGAGGGAACAATCTTGGGTAATAACCCCTGTCCAAGTATTATTTCCTTGAGGAAAAGTGAAGCCTTAGAAGAGGAATAGACAGCAAAATGGAAACTGTGCTATGCTTTTTCTGTGTTCTGCTGTCTTCTTATACTTCTGTGTTGGTTGTTTTTTTTAAATCATTACACTCTTTACCTATATTTTTAAAGCACCTGGAGTTTTGGAGTGGCATACAGCAAAACATGATAGATAGTAGTACTCTTTATTTGTAATGCAGTCATCATTTACATAGCAAGATGCTGTTGTTTTTGTGCAATGGGAGCATAACACTGATATCCTGTCCCCGATTATACCAATACAGTTCATTTCAGCATCTCTAATAAATAAAGAAACAAAGAACCCCTAACTGTGATGTTCACATTAATGGGGAAAGAAATATACTCTCTAGACAACAACCATACACAGCCTGCTTGCTTGACAGCTTCTGGTCCAAGCTGTGAAAATTGCAAGGCTGAGGTTCCCTCAAGATACATTGAACACTTTAAATAAAGATGATAACAAATGAATGGTGGTTTTGTTATGACTTCCAAAAATACCCCACTTCTGAAACGCAGGGAATAGCAGTCAGAACAAAGGGCACATCTTATCCTGATCACCCATGGAGTCATGGCTCTTCACCTGAGGCCAGCAAGCCTGGATCAGATGAGTTGAGTTGCTTTGGGTTGTAGCTGCGCTTAATGTTCATTGCACCAAGTAGATTAGCACAATGCTGGTAAAACTAACAGATCACACTTCCTCCTGGCAATGTGGAGCTCACTGCAATTTCTGCAAGCTAGCAAATTTCACTGGCTGTTTGAAACTGGTAATTAACCATTTATTACTGGGAGCAGGGAACAAAGAGACAGAGCAAATTGAATCTTAACTATGTTCATTATCTCAGCACCAAACACAATTACAATTGCCTTACTGGACACCTTCAATTTTCACTATCATTAAATAGAGACATATTTCAACCACTTATTGAATAAAACCTCAAATGAGATCTTTATTTCAGAAAAAGGCTCCTCCAGAGACAGAGCTCCATTTGCCTGAGGAGCAGATTCACCCATCTGAGCTGCTATTGGCTATAAGGCCCAGAGACAAAGCCATAACAACTGGAGTCAATTAGTCCCTGATTGATTTCAAAGTCAGAATGCTATGCCTAGTGGGTGTTACTCAGCTCTTCCCTTTCCCAGAGAGGCAGATCTGGACCTTAAATAAACTTCCACTGTCTCTCTCAAAACATGGACCTTCCTGCATGTTGTCACTTGAGTGCAAAGCCTAGGGTTACAGAGATTACTTTCTAACAAGATATCTTTTGAAGTTTAAGAGATTTAAGAAACTAATAAGATGCCCTGTTAAACATTGCAATACTCTTGCATCTCTTTTGAAAATGAATTAGAATGAACCATAAGAATATTTATCCTCCTATTATGTTCACCAGCAACAGAATGTAGAGATAATCCCTACATCCTTCTCATGGCCTTTTCTTCAGCATAAAAGATAAACTTGAGTCAGATACTGATTTCTCCAGCAGACTGGTGAGCTGAGACCGGAGACTACAGGTTAAGTCCACTGAAATATAGTTCCAGAAGACACTTTACACTCCTGTTGTCTTTTTGATAGTAGGATTGACAAATTCACAGATTCTTTCACTTCCATCTGTCACAGCCTCTTTCTCCTCATTACCCCCTGCAGAGTAGTAAATGAATTTGAGGCAGTGCGGGTCTTCACTGTTCAACTGCACTTAAACTGATGGAGCTTCCTCAACATTTAACAAGTTTGCATTGCTACAGGCTTGACTAGAAACCTTGTGACACCTCGCAGCAGGAGCACCATTGGTCTTCAGCAGCAAGATTGACCTTGAAAAAGTCCGTGCTGACCTCCCACTGTGTGAAATACAGCAGAGACACAAGGGATCATGCCACGCAAGTAAACAAAGGTCAGCTCATTTCAATTTGTATGACTGCTGCAGCAAACAGCAGAGGGAGCCTTGTTGAGCTTGGAATGCAGTTCCTGAACAATCCACTAGGCAAAACAAATAAGATTTTTTTTTCCCCAAAATGAGTGCCAGACAACTGATGCACAAAATGTTGTTACTGATCATTATTTTATATGAGTGCATAAGAGATTTTGCTTTTAAAGTTTTCAGGTAGGAAGTGAAAAAAAAAAAAACACTAGACCTGCAGTTTAGTTTGCAAATCTGGAAATTACTTTAGGAGGAAACACTGTGGCCAGAAAAGAAAATCAGTACTCACGCTCACAATCTTTCCTGAAAAACAGAGCTTTTCAAGTGCAGGAAAAAAAATATAAAAATCCCTTAATATCTGAGGAACCAAACTTTTGGTTTGCACAAATTTTTGAGACTTTCTCTGGAATTCAATCTTGGGAAGACTTCCTTTTCAGAGAGATCTCTTCCCGTCTTCTCACTAGAAAAGCCAAGTAGTGTTTGTTTCATTTAGCTACAGTGGGTTTTTTTTTGGTGTTGAGCCCTCAACATCACCTGCACCATACTTGGAGACAGATCTAAGCTTTCTAGACCTTCATAAAGTAACTGATATTCTACATGAGTCATACTCACTTCTGGACTTCCCATTGGTATAGCCAGTGCACAGGCAAATATGAATATTGTAAATCATAGTAATTACACAGCAAGCTACTGAGGTGTGATCTAGGTCTAACTGTTGAGAGGTGCAAAAGTATTTGGAGAAGCAGATTTTAGGATCAAACACTGGTCCACTCACATTCAATTCTACATTAATGCCCTGGATGAATGAACAGTTTTGCTACTTATTAAATTTGCTGAATGAAATAATGCTGGAAGGAGCTGCTCACATTCTGGAGGAATGGATCACTGTCAAAACAGCCTTGAAATTACAAGAGGAGAAAAATAATTCAAAGTCAATTTAAAATTTTGTCTTTTGTAGGAACAGTCGCAACCGGATCTTCAGGTTAGGATGGATCATAGAACTAAAACTTATAATGTTATATAGGAAGGTAAACTTTATTCTGAGATAAAAATATAAGGGAAAGGTCACAAAAGAGACAAAATAATGGATAATCCTTCCTTTCTAGAATGAACAAGCTAAGAGTAGTGCCCCACAACCAGACAGGTACAACATATTTAAAAGGAAAAAAAAACTGAGTGAAGAAAGGACAAATAAGAACAGAACAGTTTGTGGTCTGGGAAACATGAGCTGTAAGGAAAAACTCAGCAAAAGTGTTCTCTCAGTCAAATGAGAAGCAAGGGGCAAGACAAATAAATAAATCTTGCATTAAGAAAGCAAGATTTGGGGCTTAGATCAGAACAAGGTTGATTACTGAGGCCAGTTCAGTTGTACAGTCCAAGATATTTTAAGCCATTTCAGTTCTTTCAGGGCAAGGAACACATTCCTACAAGACTACAAATGTGATGCAGGACCTACAGACATTTCTGGAGAGACAGGTGGAGATGGGTTGGTAGGTTCCAGGGCGTGCAAGGCAACAGCAGACACCAACACTGATGTTGAAGCAGTAAAATTCAGCCTTGGAAAATTTCTTGGTGGTGAGGACAGCGAGACTATAGGAGACAGAGCTATGGAGTCGCCTTTTCAGTAAGGTTTCAGTAACAAAGTCCTCATCTATTAAACATGGCTCAAGTGAAGCTAAAGCAGCCTTTGAGCACGTTGCCCATGAAGTGACTTCCCAAGGTCTCTGCCAGCCAAAATGGAAGGCCCCACTTCAGAGATTCTCTCTTCTCACCTACAGATGAGTAGAATTTACTGGGAAATCTGTAGAGCCTGTGCCAACAAAGCCTGTTAGAAGAGCATCTAGTATGGTAAAAAAAGGATGTGAACACCAGACCCCCTGTATTACTTCCAGCCTCAGTGTTGTTACTGTTGCAGATAGACAGGGATGAAATTCCTTTCACAACCATTAATTAATAACAGGCATAGCTGCAGTATGTAAAAAACACAGCTCTTTAGTGCAGGAATTTCTCCCATAGCCAATGTACTGACATGCATCAGTTTGAGGGGGACACTGCAAATGCATTCCTTACTCATTTGGCTGCAGTTACAGGATGGCAAATCAATGCATAGGTGAAGAGATCCTGACCTCTCAGGTTCCTTTCAGGTAAGGATAGTTTTTACATACAGGGAGCAGAAGTGTAAAGGGGGCACAACCCCCCTAATACAATCATAGCATCATTAAGATTGAAAAAGACATCTAAGATCATCCAGTCCAACCATCAACCCATCACCATCATGCCCCCAAACCACATCCCTAAGTACCATATCTACATGCTCCTTGAACACCTCCACGGAAATAAAAATTTGGATAAAATTTTGAAAGAATATTTGCCTTCAGCCGGAAAAAAAAATAAATTGAAAAGTTCAGTCTGTTAAGGAAGAAGGAGAAGGACTCCACCTTAAATTGCTTTCACTTCTGCTGGAGGAGGAGAGACACAATGTGACACGATGTGCAGACTGTTCAGCATATGGTTACAGAAGACAGTTGCTGACGGCTTACAAAAAATAAAAAATCAGCTTCTCAGCGGAGACAGCAACATATTTCCTTTACAAACAAAAGCATATTGTTTGTCACATTCCCCTCTGACTGCCAGGACCCTCATGGCATGCATGGTTCCTGGTGTTTGGCACCTCGTAGCAGTGCTGCTTGCTGAGCAAAAATCCACCTGCCACCCTGAGGGAGGTTTCCATCTCACGCGGATGGGAATAAGGAGCCGCATCCCTGAAGAAAATTGTAAGACTGAAACGGAGACAGAAATTCAGCTCTGTGCAAGCCCTCAGAGGCTGCCTGTGGGGAATAACAAACCTTACACTGGCCCCTGCAAAGAGGATAATGTAAACTCCATCTTTTGCAAATGAAGCAAATGTTTCTCAAGCAGCAAAGCTTATATGTCAGAATATTAGGCCAAAAGATCCAAATGGTTCCAGCACACCCACCTCTGTCTCTGCAGAGAAAATGGCTTAACTTTTCCTTTGTTTCTTCACTGTCCGATTTGTGCATACCACCCCTGTGACAACACTGTTTGTTAGACATAGTTTAGTAATCATAGCATGAAATTATTGAGAGGAAAGGTATCTAGATTGGCTGAAGCAGTGCTTGAGACTGAAACAGCATCTATACCTTGGGTATATTTAATGTTTTAAGCAGAAATACAGTCTCAGTGCTTCAATTAAATGACAGAGAAGCTCGAATCTTTGCAGTACTTTGGGCTAGAGATCATAGCATGGAAAAGAAATAAGAGGTGGGGAGACTATCAAGGCTATCATAACTACTTAATTATCTGCTAGATCAGCCACTGTAGCAGTGCAGGATTTATCCGAGAGAAAAATGGGATTTCAAGTTTCCATCTTTCAGCTTTACAGTTCTCATCATGAAATGAAACAAGTAAAATAACTCAAAGTAAAATACTAGAATAGGTTTTACGTGATGGGTAGTTTCTCTTCCTTCTCTCACTATTTTCACTTACCTCAACCCACTCTCCAATTAAATGCACTTTACAAACCTTTTCATGTTTGAAATCAATACCAAAAAGTCATTGTAGAAACATTTGGGTAGTAAGAATCTGTAACAAGTTCTCACATTTCTGGCATGAGTACGTTTAGAGGGCTCACAGCATACTGAGGGAATATTTGTGCATCATGAAGCAGCTTCCTTTACAGGTAGGAAAGACAGGAAAAACCAGAGCACTTGAATTGCTGACCCAGTTGAAGGCAGTGCAAGGTTTTCTATGGATGTATTTGCCAACTGGTGAGACACGTGAGCTGGGGAGCATACAGAGAGTCCTGCCTATCTTGTAAATATCCTACACAGCCTTTCTGTCTCCCTGAATATTTTGACCATTGCACTTTAATTTTCCTCTGCACACTGCAACCACTTTGCTCTCCTCAGATGCAATATCTGTACCAATAGCTCACACGATCTTTCTTTGTGGGTTCACTTCTGCATGGCATCTCTTGTGTTGGCCTTGAAAAGCAATAAGGTAATATTGCCACATTCATATGCCCACCTGTGACCCCTATAAACCAAAGGATACAGATTACTCCTTTGAAAGCAGCTTTGAGTTTCTGATGCAGATGCGGCAAAAAGAGACTGCCTCACCTTTAAAATATTTCTGATGTCTGGATGTAAGCTTGTGATGAACCAAGGTTGGGAGGAGTTTATTGACCAATTTCAGGATGCCATGGCTGGGCATCAGTGATAGCAGCGAGAAAATTTCGTAATGAAAAAATTTCTTTTCAATGTATGTGTAACGCGGATATTTTGTTTTGGTTTCTAAATGCATCAAAGCAGTGGCTGGTTTTCTCTTTAAATTAATAACTTTATTTCAAATCCATTCACTAGCCTGTTATTTTAAACAGTAAATGCATCAATCTAGTTGGTTTTGGTTTTTTTTATCTTATAATACCTATAATGTAGAGCACTAATATTTTTCTCCCCTTTCTCACTCTGCTACTAAATAACCCTATCTGTTGAAGGGCAATCGACACAGAAAATTGCTGCACACAATGATGAACCAAAAGTCTATCTAGCCCCAGATCCTGCCTCCTTGCTTCAAATTAAAAGCGGATTTCTAAGGGAGAGGATATAATAGTTCCTCCAAGGGCCCTTCCATCCTCCAGAAAATTCTGTGCACCTTCAGTGTTTCAAATGCCTTACACTGAATCATTTACTATGAAAAAAAGTGCCATTTTCTACATTTTCCTCTGATATTCCTTGTTGGAATAGCTTTCTTTGTCTTTCATACAAACTACCTTTCTCTTTGTTCATTCTGTTCTGTGATCCTCAGTTGGAAAGGAAAATCAGCTTGGCTAAAAATACTTTGGACAGAGTTAAGAAAACAAATGGACATTATCAAAATATGTGAGTTTTACAGATCTGAAGAATACTTCCTTCATGTCTAGACTTGAGGCTCTATCATACTCTCGCTCAGCACTAACTTCCATGTCTTTCAGTACCCTTACTATTTCGGACTAAGCAAGAAAGCTAGCAACATCTTCAATGTTGTCTTGTAATTTGCAGCTATCTTGACTTGTAATACTTTGAAGAATCCTGTCTGATCTCCATAATGCTCATGGTCATTATTTCTATCAACTCTCACACAATTTTCTAAACCTCTCATTTCAAAATGTTTACGAAATAACTTGATGCCAAGACACGGCTAATAAGGGATTGTGCTTGTAATTTAGGAAAACTATACTCATCAACGTAGTAGGAAAGCCTGAGCTTTGAATAATTAAGAAATGACAGAACCCTCTAAACTGTGTAGGATGCTTCAAGCTCCTGTGAGCTTATTCTCAGCTGGAAGCAAGCCTGTTTCTAGCAAAATGTGCTTAAGTACATGAACGTCTGAATTTCTTGATTTATAGCAGTGCATTTGTGACAGATCCCTGAATGTACAGGATCAGGCAGCAGTTAAAGAATCACTTAGTTTCACTCTAGGCTCTGTGATATATTTTGGTGCAGGAAGGGGTAGACTAACAGCTTTGACGAACATGAGGGTGCTGTAAGCCAGTGTCAGCAGGTATGAGCACAAGAAGCAAATGATAGCCATTAATACAGCACTGACTGTTAAACTCTAAATGAGCCTGAATGTAGTTCTCTGAAATGAATTTATTTCCTTTCCTTTCCCAATGTGTAAAATGTCTCTAGGTCTGAGGTAAAGGAGGGACACTGCTGCTGTCAGAGTGTTGTCTGTGGGGAAGGTCTTGAGCTCATCTGTGCTCTGCATTAATCAAGCAGTTTCTATGGTGAGTTCAGGGGAGACTGGAGGTACAGTGTGCTCACTGCAGAGACAGCAGGGCAATGGGTATTGTGATGGAAAAAAAAAATGCACATTTGGGTGCTCTGAATCACTGAAATATATTTCAGACTAATGTTAACTTTTTTATTAAATGTTTGTTTCTAGCAGATTTTAAAAAATCCTTTTAGAAATGAAATGAACAGTGTATTGTGGAGTTTAGGCAGGCGAAAGGGGCAGAGCCAGGGCCCCATCCCTGGAAGTGCTCAAGACCAGGCAGGATGGGGCCATGGGCAGCCCAATCTGATGGGTTGCAACCAGCCATGGTAGGGGGTTGGAACTAGATGATGTTTAAGATCCTTTCCAACCTAAGCCATTCTATGATTCTATGTTCTGCTTTCCTCTACCAATTTAAAAAAAAATGCACTACTTTAAAATATTGGTATTTGGCCCTTTCCCCTGGAAAGTTTGGAAAGGACAGGTGTAATCCAGAACAAGTATTTGGGCGAGCATGAGTGCCAAGGGGGCTTTGTTTCAGGATGATGCTAATTCAGGCAACTCTCTTTAGTGCCCTCCACGGCTGTATGGGAAACATATAACCACATTCAAAATGCTGTCATTGTGTCAGGCTGTCTGCAGAACCAACTATGAGAAATGCACTGTCATAACAGCACAATCAGTAGAGGTTATGCACTCACACTGTTGAAGGTCTGGACCTTCTGAAAGCCCCTCACATCTGAGATGCCTGAATTTGTAATTCTGCATCTGATTCTTCTTTTTTTTTTCTTCCTCCTACTGATGTGTCTGACACAAAGGAACACAAAAATAAATGTTTCTGAGAGTCCAGACTGTAGTGTCCCCTCAGTGCTCCAGCACCTGGTTTTATTCACCGTAAAATCTGAACCATACTTTCAGTCTGCCTCCACAGACTCTGGCTCACTTTTTGAAGGGTTCTGTAGGAAAAACCTCTTAATCTTGTTTCTTTGTTACTGAAGAAATAGTAAACTTGTAAAAAATCCAGGGAATTCAAAGGAAAGGCAAATACATTGTCCATCTAGTCCCAAATGTTACCCAGACTTTCTGGACAGTGGGTAACTATGGGTACTTCAGTATACTGTTGTCAAACTGCTCCTCCACGCACTGCGTTTACCATGTCCTTTCAACCTGTCCACCTGTCACTGCAAATGTCTGTCCTACCTCAATCTTTTTTGTCTGTTGTTTTAAGGACCATGCTTGTGGAGAGCAATCTTCAAGGAGGGGCCTTTCTTTTCACACACAGCTTTTCTACAATTCCTGCTGGGTAAAATAACACATCCACAAGATAAGGTGTGCTCTGCAGCCATTTAGAAATTCCCTTCACACACACTGAAGGAGAGGAAGTATTTATTCTTTCTGTTGGCTTTTCTACAAAGCAGTAGAGGCAGTTATTGCCTCCAGACAGGGCAATTGAATGAAGAGATTTTCAGAGTCTGTGCTATAAAGGACATTTGACCATTGATATAAACTACTCCATAATAACTTTCTGTGAGTTCTCTTATGAAGACTAGGTGCCAAGTAGCAAAGGTCTCAAGCTGCAACCAAAAGTCATCAAGTGGTTCATCTAGTTCAATTCTCGTAGCAAACACAACTAAAGAAAGATGTATGGCAGCTTAATGATGTATAAAGATGTACGAAATAGGATCTGTGGTTTTAAACTTGCTCAGACACAAAGATAAAAAGCAATGATACTGAAAATCATTCTTGGGCTCAAGATATACTTGGACCCAAAAGAAACTGCCTACAAACCATGCTGCAGACAAGCCTCACCCTGAGGGTCATGATGCAGCCCTGAGCAGCCTGAACTAGTGGCTGGCATCCCTGCCCATGTTAGGAGGGTTGAAACTCAATGATCTTTAAGGTCCCTTCCAAACAAAGCCATTCTATGATTCCACAAAAATAAGACTTGCTGTTTTGATACTATTCTGTCTGCTGGCAAGGGATCATTATATCTTGTTTTATCTGAAGAAAACTGTGTTTACAGGCTCTCATTATCAGTCTGAATATCCATCTGTGGAGGGTCCATCCGTGGAGGTCTCCCTATAAAAATCAGTTCTGAAAGCAGTGGTTAGCATCATCTAAATTTGGCTGAGGAGTAGGGATCTCAAATGGCCACCTACAAGTCCCCTAAAAAGCAGCATCCGTTAAAAGAGAAGAGCCTACAGGTATCCTCAGTGGCAAAAATGCTGTGGGATAAGATAAACACAGAATGATGAAGGCTGAAAAGATCATCTAGTTTAACCACCAACTCATTACCACCATGCCTACTAACAATGCCCCTCTGTGCCACATCTACCCCTTTCTTGAGCACCTCCAGGGATTGTGACTCCACCATCTCCCTGGGCAACCTGTTCCAATACTTAACCACACATTCTGAGAAGAAATTTTTCCTAATGTCCTTCGCTAGACACCAGTAGACTCTGCTACGAGTCACAAAGCTGTGCAAATTCGATTTCCTTCATTGTGCTGCTCTCAGCAATATTTGTTTATCTAAATAAGCACATGTGATGAGATGTGCTATAGGAGACTCAGGGGCTGGGTGACATTCATGAGCAATCAACTTCTCAATGAAGCTGAGATGTATGGGACTGTGATTAAGGTGGACAATCAGGGAACAGAAAGTGAAATTTCATCATCATGTCAGCCTCGTGCTCACAGGGCGAGACAAGCACTTCATTTTCTCCTCTCTGTTCTGTCTCCATATCCACAAAACGGACACAGTCATTCAAGCAGAAAGAAGAATTTACAATAAATGATGCATTTGACTTTGGTCCTTCTGACTTATAAAATGCTTGTGAGGAGATCACAGTTTTCTCTTTTGAATGCATTCAGTGTGCTTTCTCCAGGATATGTCTTTTGGTCATCCTGTCACCTTACAATACTCCCTTATGAGGGGAAAGAAAAATTGGCAAAATATTTTACTCAGAGTGATTTGAGTAACTACAGTCAAGTTTGTTCATCTGCTGTTCAGCCCATGGTCTAACAATGACACTGTGACATTCCACAAACACAAAGATGTAGCTCTGGACAAAAAAAATGTTAACTGGTTGGCATACAAGGTTGTAAATACAACTTTACTTCCAGTAGGCCGGCTCAGAGATTTATTCATACATTGCCATAAGAATCTTAATTAAATCTTAGTTAATAGCAAAGAATGGTATCATAAATACCTCTGCCAATTGTTATTTAATTAATTTCACATCAGAATTACGTGTCAATTAAATGCTTAACACCATCTCTTAATTTATCATATTAATAAGCAATATGCATATAATTAGCTTGGGTATGAAACTTCAGGCCCAACAAGCATTCTGGAAAGAATCACAGAATGACTTAGGTTGAAAGGGGACCTCAGAGACCATCCAGTTTCAAACTCCTGCCATGGGCTGGCTGCCACCCACAAGATCAGAGTGCCCAGGGCCCCATCCAACCTGTCCTTAAGCACCACTTGGGATGGGACATCCACAGCTTCTCTGGGCAGCCTGTGCAAGGCTAAATCTCCCCTCCTTTTGTTCAAAGTCATTCCCCGTTGTCCTATCACTATCAAATCATGTTAAAAGTCAGTCCCCCTTCCTTCAAGTACTAGACGGCTGCAAATAAAGTCTTCTCTCCAAGCTAAACAAGCCCAACTCCCCCAGCCTGTCTCCAAAGGAGATGTGCTCCAGCCCTTTAATCACTTTCATGGTCCTCCTCTACACCTGCTCCAACTGCTCCACATCTTTCTTATGCTGGGTGCCTCAGGTCAGAACGAGGTACTCCAGATGGAGCCTCACTAGGACAAGGTAGAGGGAAATAATCACCTCTCATTTGGGAGCGATGTTTCCCTTTGACAGTCTGTCAAAGAAAAAGCAGCTAATAGATTACTTTCTAGTTGCCTTCTCTTTACCAAGTCAACTCTAGTATCACATTATCTGGTGATATAATGCCATATCATCATTACTGACCCAGAAAATCATCTTCTGATTTTATATTCAACTATTTAACAACTATTTCCTAATTTAAAGAACACACCTTCATTGTGGTTTTTTTGCTTCAAACAAATTTGGCATCCACTTCTGCGGAGTATATGGTAACATGAGTTTCCTAAAGTTTCAACTGGAAATAAACCTAGGGTTGAAAAAAATCAGCTGTAGCTGTGCAGTAAGAAGTAGTCTTACACTGTTGACTGTTTGGCCAGCTTGGTTCCCTTTGCTTCTTCCCCCAACAAGCATTCAGAAGGCAGATGAGATTTGGTCACCTCCTGCCTTGACCTTCAGCATTTATAGCCCTATTCCTTTTGCTACCCAGTACCAAAGCTGTGCTTATTTCATCTATCTTCCTAGAAAGTTTCTTCCTGCAAGCAGCAGACTCCAACAGCAAAAGCAATGGAATACAAGAAAATACCTCCACAAATCAAATTGCTGAGTAATCCCAGTGCATCAGGCAGCACAAACACTGTCTGCTTCAGAGCAGGGATGAAGTCTAAATTTTAATGGTAATGAAGGTGGGCAGAGGAGAATAAATACTGACAGAGTCTGCTAATTATGAAGAGAGATGGATTGCTGTTGTAAATCAGTGTGCTGTGGAGAGAGTCTTGAGACAGATTAAGTTATTATTCATACTAGGGCTTTTCAAATAAATCAATGGAAATTCCATCAGCAGCAGGTTCCATTTCGTTTTGTTTCTTGATTTATGCATTATGCCTTTGGTCTTTTTCTTAGAATTCCTTTCTGCTTTATTCCTAACAGGTACATATAATCTAATCTAATCTGGACATTTTTTTGAACAGAAAGACTGTTATTAACTAGCCCAGTAACATGAGAATTCACAGGACAAGCTTAAAGCAACTTTGGAGAGGGATAAATGTCTCAGGGACACCGATTTCCTAATGTAATGAAAACAAGCAGTTAGATAGGAGAGACCAAATGTGCTTGTCAGGAAAATATAAATTTACTAGATCCAGATCAGATACATTGTTACAGGAGTACCTAAGTAGGAAACAGACAGGATCCCAGGTCCTGATATCAGCCACTTGTGGGACTGTTTTCTTGTCTATTTAGATGACAAATTCTGTCTAGTAGCGTCTGTCTCACTTGGCTACATGTGCACCATGAGTGTCCAGGCACTGCCATGGTTGACACAACAAATAACCCAAGACACAGAAAGAAGCAGCTCAAAAATATTTCACTGCATATTTAACCTTTGCTTAATTTTCTAAGTAAACAGCCTTTCCTACCCCTTGAACAATAGCTCCTGTTCTAAAAATAGCTAATCCTATGAAGACTGGGTGAGTGACCATGTCTACATGTGTTCCAATACTTAGAATTTTTCCTAATGATCTTCCAGATGCAGGGTAAAAAGCATGCCAAGTAGTGCCAACAGAAGCACGTCCAAGCAACACCTACATGATACGACAGCATGGAAGGTAGAAGCATTTCAAGGGTGCCCTGAAGTATTTGAAACAGAGCAACCTGTCACTGCTACTGAATGGACAAACATAAACAGGCAGTAATGAGGTCCAGCCTTTTTAAGAGCATGCTAATGAGCTGGGCATGTACAGTGAGCAAAGAAAGCAATGATTAGGGACCAGGTCACATCTACAGAGACACAGATTACCATCAGGCTGGTGCCTGAATAAGTGCTTGAATGGTCCTACCTCTACCTGTTAATAATTGTTTAAAATCTTCTCAGACTATATAGTAAGAATAATAATGCAGATAGTAACAAAATTGGACAGGTGGCACTTATCTATTTTTGTCTCTTACTGGCTTGACTGAGCCATTCATACTGATCAAAAAACCTACAGTACTATACATGCTGCCAGTCCCTTTTTCTCTAAGTGCCTTCATGCTCTGCAAGTGTAAAAAAAAAAATAATTGTTCTGTACATTTCAGCAGAATGCTGTGTTTAGATGCCCTGTTTTCAGCAGACTATTTGCAAATCCAGTAATTGCATATCATTTCCTCATTTATTGCTGCTGTTGTTGCCTGTGTGCTAGTTTACCTGTGGTGTTGGGCCACTTAAATTAGCAGTGGAGAGGGCTATCTTTAATACTTTTCTCTCCAATGGTTTCTTTGAAGCAATGTCCATACATCTCTGGGCCTTGGAAGTAAAGCAGCACGCTGCAGAGCTTAATTAAAGAGGAAACAAAAAAAAAGAAGTCTTTCCCCAGTGACCTGAGAGTGTTGCATACTGCTGAAGCCAATGGGATGAGATTGATTGTTAACAAGCAGAAAAAAGAAACTTTTGGCAGAGGTGGGAGAGGAATACTTCATTAAAGACAACACCATTAAAAAAAAAAAAATTCACTTTTAATCTACTCAGTTTTCTTTTTATTTCTGCATCCAGCAGTGTTTTAAAGTAGTTTCCATCCTGCCTCCTGCTGTAAGCTTGCAATGAAAAGGAGCCAGTTTTACACACCAAAGCTGTACTGATTGCCCCTTTTCTCTCCTATGAGCCATTAGCATGGGATCACCAACACACCCGTGTCATGGCTGTGCTATTTCCATCAAGCATAAGATCTGTCCTGGAAACGATAACAGTATCTCATCTAATTGGTCTGGAAATGGCAGTGTAACATAACATCCAGGTGATTCCTATGGACAGCCAGGTCCAACATTTCCTTTTTTCTGAAGGTGTCAATGTCAGGATTAGCAGTCATCATTTCAGAGCCCTCAGGACTCCCTTTGCTTTCTGTAAATGAGTGCAGAAGGTACAAAGCAGTTGTCCATAGGACACTGAAATGGTTGGACAAATGAGTTTATCATTATCCAGTGTTGACGGAGGCAGGACACGGGGAGTTTCTTTCTCTCCAAAGTAACAAAGCACTTTTAAAAGAAGAATTTCTGCTGAACAGAATGCCACCACGATCTCCATTAAACACTGAAAGTCATCCTTGAACCTGATGGAGCCTGGGTTGTCGTATTTGAGTCTAGAAATTACTTTTGTGTCTGGACATTTAGCACAGGCTCCAGTACAAAAGCAGCACCTGAGCAGAATGGTAACATTTTATTCAGCATAACCACTGGACCAATTATTGTAGTTGGCTCTAATTTGTTCTCCACCTTGGGAGGCAGAAGAGCAGACCATGCCTCAGGATGGATGGTCAATCATTTTCTTAAGGCAAGAGTAACTGCTCACAAAAAAAAATACACATAAGTATTCAGATCAGTTCCTAGCTCCAGCAGCAAGGCTATTTCTCTGTGCTGGGTTATCTGCCTGCCTTCTCTATCTACCAAATCCTCATCTTTTAAATAGGAGTTAAACCCATCCCTTGACATGAGACATGACAGAAAAGATTCCTCCCTCTTCTCTCCATATCCTCAGAGGAATGCTTCCTAGCACCTCTGTGCTGCCCACACAAACAACACAGCTATGCTGAAACTGCATATTCAGTCCTGTACAGTCATACAGACTAACACACCATGCGGCTTTTTCTCTTGGTTCTTATCTTCACTCAATCAAGGATCTCTGTTGTTGTACCATTTCACAAATATCAGTCCTTTCCCTGGAATCCTTTCAGCTGCATAATGATGACCTGTAAGTGGCAGTTGTAATATTCAGATGACCTTCAAGGTAAATTGTGCTTTGAGCTTGCCTTGCACACTTCCATGGGAACATAATCCACTGTCTAACATAAATGATAATTTCCAAAGAACATAATGGTTCTGAGTGCAGACAATAACTGGCTGCAATTTGCTTCATGAGCAATTTTATTTACATCGACAGCAGTAGAACTAAATTGAAAGGCCTGCTCTTTGACTGTGGCTGTATCTGTGCTAACGCCAAAAGTATGTTCAGCTTCAGGAAATCATTTCACCTTTGATTTAGCTCTGTGTATTATTAACACAAGAATAATACCAAATACAGATTTTCTGCCCAGATGAAATGTGAATGCCTCTCTTCATGCCAAGGTAAGCACCACCCAAGTTATTGAGGAATAACAATTTGATGGAGGGACAGCACACATCTCAGAAGGGCTGTAGGTAGGATTCATATAAACGTTACTGGCTGGAAACAGTCACCATGTGACACACTCAAGATAAGCAACGGTGTTGTGTTGTTGGACTGTGGGCCATCCTCATCACATGATAAATGAAGTTCTGAGACAGTCTTCATGGTCACACATGGACCACAAGTGGGTAAGTAAGGCTGTCACTGCAACAAGAGCATACTGACCATAGAAGACTCCCGACAACACACCACATTGTGAAAGGTAGGAAGGTTATTTCCATGGAGATAATTAGGAGGTATTGCTTTTGGGGTGACCTACATAATATTTTCTATCAATTTACATATTGCATTAAAATATTTTTCAATAACATTTCAAAGCACTCAAGATGGTTTGCCACTTTGTATACTGTTTGCATATAAACTCATAAACATTTTCTGACTTCCTCAATGACCACTTTAGTTTCTTGTATCATTTCTATTGTCAATTAGCCACTCTTCTGTTATGAGGATTCTGACAGCAAGAAAAGAGATTTGTAACAAGCGCATCCAATTCAAAAGCAGGGAAAAAAAACACCAAAAAGCAGCTGGAGAAAGTGATGTCCAAATTATGAAGACCACTACAGTTTAGTCCAGAATGGTAATCACATTTCCACAGAGGGAAAAGAGATGTGTGTCCTACCATCATAAAAGAGCATTATGCTATTGTACACTGAATATATATTCCCATAGAGAGACTTTTCCTTCATCAGGCCTTCAATTTAAAGGGCTCTGCTGCATCAAGAAGTGCTGTTCATGTCTCAGCAATGTCTCATGATTTAGACATTAGATGCAATCAAATCTATTAAGGAGCGCATTTTAATAATCCACATCCTCTTTCAATTCATTTTCTATTTATTGCCACAGTATGCAGCAAATGTAAGGCATTTCATGGCTAACAAGATTCAGAGAGGTATAAAAAGAGAAGAAAAAATGTTTGTGGGATGGTTTTGTTTTGCTGCTTTCACACTGTTCATAATGGGACACTGCATGGCATGTGGTTCAGAGCAGGGCTTATTCCAAGTGGAAAACAGTAAATATGTGATGGGTTTATATTCTGTGCAATACAGCTCAAGATCCCTGCTTCAGAATGATAAAATCATTAAGGTTGGAAAAGACATCTAAGATAATCAGTCTAATCACTGACTTACTATCAATATTGCCCACTAAACCATGTCCCTAAGTATCACATCCATACATTTCTACACATTTTTTGTCATCAAATGAGTTATGGAAAACTTATTCTCATTTCACACATACGCAAGTTCATTAAGTCTTTTGCATATTATTAAATTACTTGAGGGAAGGGTAACCATTCCTGTGCCCAGAGCTGTACTCAGTCCTAGTCATGAGCAAAGGAGAGCTGCATCCACAAAAACCTTAAGGATTAAAAAGTTGGTGTGGCAAAGCCCTTAAGGAATGGCTTGGCTGTGTATGCATCACCTCACACCTTCTTATTACATTGTAAAGTACCTTCTGAGCCTCAGCTGCAAAGGAGGGATGATGAAGAAATGGGAGGAAGGCAGCCTCCTCACCACTGACCTGCCTAAGTACAGTTGTTCCTGAGAGAGGAGAAGGCTGGTAGCCTGGTCCTTGCTCCATTATCTCTGTGTGACTGCTGATGTTTCTCCTGATTCTACACCTATCGGAAGGGATGGCAGCATATATAATTTCTGGCCAGTGCCTGCTGAGCTGGATTTGATTAAGTGCTCTTCAGAAGAAGCCCACCAGAGCCATCAGAGTCTCTGTATCAGGACAGTTCATGGTAAAAGCAACTTGGAGCAGGCGGACAGTGGGTCCTTGCAAGAGGCCAACAACTCCAGGTCAGCAGCAACTGCCTGGTGCTCTTCCAAGACCCATAAAGCTGGGGATGCTCCTTTGCTAAGTCACAACACAAATATACTGTGGAGGTAGTTTCACCTCCTGCTGCTGCTTCCCTATTTTCAGCTGCGAAATACAAACCTTGTCATTCTTACACAAAAAATAAAAGTAAAAACCTTTCATAATAAACATTTTCTCAAGTTTTCTGCCAGTAAATAAGAGCACTATAAAGTATTGATAGAGAAGCTGGAACAGACCAGGAGGACAAGAGGTGTTCCTGTCTTTCTCACTGCATTTTACCTTCCTGCTGAGAAGTCAGGACTGCTATTTGGCCCTGTGGGAGTTTCAAAAGAGAAAGGTCAGCTGTGAGTTTTCTGCAGAGCTTCCAGCCTCCCAAAACACCAAAGCTAAAAAAGAAATCAATCAATCATACATAGTGGGGATGTTCAAGGTGGAGAAGGCCTCTTCAGCCATTCAGGTCATCCCTCATGAAAGACTGGACAGTGGGTTTAGCTTCTACATTTAAATGTTTTCTTTAGGCTGAAGAAAATACCTCCTGATACAGAATCAGGGTGTGTTTTTTTTCACTTTTTGGGATAGGAGATCATTCTGCTGCTCACTCCATCACGTGCTGGCCAATAACCAGGTTCTCACCTCCCCATGCAGCAGAACAGCAGAAGAAATTGCTCTGAGCACTCCCTGAGCTACAGCCTAGGGTCACCTAGCCCAACGGCTCATGTTGACAATGCAGCAATCGCTGCAGGCAATCTCTAGCACCGTGATGCTAGGCCATGTCACAGGGCTGGACTGAGGAAGGGTATACACAGCACCAGCAAACCATGGTCGCTATGTATCTAGTCCACCCACCTTCAGGTTTCTTCCTTTGAAAACAGCATTCCACTCCCCCACCTGCCACAGACCAAATCAGACAAGGAAGATGTATTTTTCTGGGGAAAGGGAGGTTTAGCACATTGTGCTCTGTAGTTTTATAACTCCTTCTAGATGTAGCTGAATGCTGTTTCTTGGGAGACCATGGCCAGCTTTTTGCCTCACACTCAAAATCTTTCCTATTTGCAGTTATTTTGGTTGCTGCACCTCCATGACAAGGCTGATAAATTCAATTCTGACTGCAGTGGGACTAGGTGACAGCTGAAAACAAAAAAGTACAAGCGATCCTGACAGTGCCTCACTTCAAAGGAAAGAAAAGGCAGGGTAGGAAAACGTTCTTGAGGCAATCTGGTGAAAGGGAGCTGCTACTGAGCTGCTGCATTCATCAAAGTTTTTCCAAAGGTCACTCTCATCCTCCCTCTATCCCCTGTCTACCATACACCATCTGCAGTTCAGATAACAAAGCCTTTATTGAGCTCCCCACCTGTCTCAGCAAAACCTGATTACATATATTTTTATCTCGTGGACATTTATTCTCCTTGTTCTCCTCCTTACCTCTAGCATTCTTTCACCTCAAGCTGGTCAAAACTGTATTCTCAAGGGCAGTTCATATCTTGGGAACAGTTGAGTTCAGCCCCATCAGAACTTTATAAATGTTGTTCAAATCTCTCATTGTTAGTTGGCACTAATAATGACCTGCAGTTATGGCATCATGCAGCCAAGGTTTATGAGAACAATAGCATACAAAACAGCAGTATCACTTATTTGTTACTGAGATAACACAAGCGAGACAATAATATTTAGTTATCATAAACGTGAAAACAGAAAAAATATCTATTACCTTCCAGCTACCTTGCAACTCTCCCACTCTTATCTTTCCATACTCAGCCCAGCCACTGCTCCATCACATCTAAACATCAGTGTAAAAAATGGTACCTATAGAAACTTGTTGCCACATGTAACAAGACTTCATATCCATATGTATACTTATATATGTTTGCATGGACGTATTTATGCATGCTTGTCAAATAGACTATTACCATACTAGACTATTACAGAGGTCCCATGTGTTTGTGTGCCAGCCAAGCAGCTCTTAATGGGGACAGATAAACAGGCTGCAAACTGTGTATGTAAAGGGACACATAAGAGAAACTTCACAGTTCTTTCAAGAAAATATATATATTTCCAATTCACAATATTATTTTCAAACATTCTAATCTTGTTGGGCATTTTCTTGATACTTAATAAACTATATTGATGTTATTTCATTGAGTATTGTTCTCTTTAAACATCCTTTGTGTTTTACATGCATGCACACGGATAGAAAACTACTACGAAATTTTGTGTTGAGATGTTGCCAGCTAAAAGGTATTACAGACACCACATTATAATCTCATGCATGAATGTCACAGCTCAGTGTAGCAGTTAAACACATGCTTAGACTAGAAAGCCTCACTGATCCCTGTGCGAGTTTGCTGGGTCTAGAGTTAAGAACAGGCTTGAACCAAAGGTAAAGATGTGTCTTTCTCACAGGCTTATATGGGAATACAAACATTACAAGCTAAGAAGGTATTCACTCTGGGATATAAAAAACAAACAAAGAAAACCAGTAAAAATACACATATATGAAATAAACAAAGAAAATACTGTCTTGTACGTATCCCAGGTTTCCAACATTTTAAAGAGCTCTTTGAAGCCATGGAATCCTGTTGTTACACAAAAAGAAAACACCAGACTGGATGCATTAATAGGATTGCTATAGGATGGACCTGTGAAATACTCCTATGGGTCCCCACAGTAAGAAAAGCCAGTTCTGGTGAATCCTACTTGAGCTACTAGGTCTTACCCTGCCTGCTCTGAGCATGGCTGTGAATGCTGATGATGTTCTGACTGATTTCTCAGTGCTGTAACTGAACTGTGATCCACACTAACAGCTGTGGCATTGCTTTTGTGCCCTTTTTCTGTTCGCAATTGTGGTGAACTGCAGGAAGATGTAGAGGATTTTGCACTTTTGCCAATACAAAGTAGGTAAAAATAGACAAAATTACTTGCCTTCAGTCACTCTTTAGCAGGGACAATTCACTACAACTGAAAGGATTTACAGTTATTAACAGACATGAGCTTTAAATTGGGTGTCATCAAAATTATGGCAACAATAACCATAGAATGGCTTGGGTTGGAAGGGACTCCAATACACTGGATATTAAAATCTTCCAAAATATGACTGCAAAAAGTGAACATCACTCAGATTTGTCCCAACTAAAATATACATAGCTTTTTCACTTGGAGAAAGACAAAAGATCCTAAGGATGGGACGGAGAATGGTATGCAAACTTTTCCACATTACTACACAAAGTTGCAGGCTCCATTTTAGAACTCTTATCCCTGAAACTGTCTCCTCTCTAGTAAACTGTGTCATAGATTCATAGATACATTAGGTTGGAAAGGACCTACAAGATCATCTAGTCCAACCATCCTCCTATCACCATCCTTACCCACTAAACTACTAAATCATCGTTTGTTTTCTACCATACAATACCAATCAGATACATTACTTTAAGCAGAAATAGACCAGCATGTGTATCTACACAAAACAAAATAAAGCAAAATAAAATAAAGCAAAATAAAACAAAACAAAACAAAATAAAATAAAATAAAGGTAATTGGCTTTAATTGCAACAGAGAGCTACCTAAGTAAAACCTCCTTCTTGTTCTGCATAGATAAGCAGCAGAAAATGCGATGGCTTTGGGGGTAAAACATCTTGCAGAGAAGCTGTTTCTGGAAGGTCACTCTCAGCAGGACAGAGAAGCATTAGAATAACCTAGTATTCAAGCACCAATGCTTATTTACAAGGAGAATAGCAATTACACTTTGCTTGTCTCGGGAGATAATAACATCCTTAAAATAAGAGTATTTTATGCTTCTCCGTAGGGCAAGTGCATGACTCCAAGGAAACTGGCTAGGCCCAGAGCAAAGGGCATCTCTGCGCAGAGGGGATCTTCACCAGGAAAGGAGCAAGATCCACCAAAACACAGATAAGCCCTTTAACTCCATCAGTGTTGGCTTCTTTTTCTTCTCAATTTTGTACCTGTGGTGATCTGAGGCTGACATTGTTTGGCCCTCTTGTGTTTTGCATGATGAAAGGTAAAACTGGTTAATTATCCAGTCATTCAGCAATCCTTGTTTGAGACCATATTTCTATAGCAATCAAAACAGTAATACTGTTAACTCTCCTTCTGAGATGGAGTGGAGCTGCATGTGGGTTTGTTCACAGACAGGGTTCTGAGCTTCCCATTGAACCCCATAACATAGTTGAAACTCCTTTTTTCCCTAATATGTTTGTTACTTCACCCTGAGAAGGAAGACAAGATACAGAGAGATAAAGCAGAAGACCTAGTGAGAAAACTGGAAGATCAGGGAGCCCTGTGAGGAATCCAGGCAAAATATCAGCCTCATTTGTCTGACCTGTGCTAAGCAAGCCAATTAGACTTTCTCAGCACAGTGCCTATGCATGAGTCTGAATACTTCTCCTGCTCAAGCACTACTAACAAAGAACTTCGCTCTGAGCTGTCCAAATATTCTATAATTAAGATGAATTAGCAAGTGGAGAAGCAACTGCATCAAGAAGAAATAAGTAGCAAACAATTGTGCAGAATACTAAATTCCTTCCTGAAGTTTAAGTCTGAACGGGCAGACGTGTACCATCTTCTTTGCTGTCTTTTCTTCTATTTTTTTCCTTCTCTTTCTTTCACTAGCAGAAGAGTGAAAAAAGAGACTAAACTGAAGCTTTATTCCTTTGTCATTTTTTCTGTTTCCATGCAACTCTTTCCAGAGCCATCTGTGCTCAGAGAGTATCTCCTTGCTTCCTTCCTGAAGCACTTCCTAATTAAATCAGAAGAGTCTGATGTGATGGGAAACCAGAAAACAGGAGAAGTATGTTCTTGCCACTGTGGTCTGAAAGCACTGCTCTGTTCACCAACAAGTGCAATTTGTCTAATAGAAAGGAAATATTTTAAGTGTTTTTTAGCCTTGAATTTGAAATGACCCTGAGCATCCTCCAATAGATGCATAGAGGAAAACGAATATTATTTATTTTAGATTTTCTCTGCTGTCTTCTCCTTTGTGGTCCAGAAGCAAAAAGTAATGTCTGTATGCGTCAGACTCACGACCAGGATCAGCTCTTTCTCTGGCTTCCCTCCTTCATTCCAGTCAGAGGCAGAGTGGAAAAAGCTGAACAACCAAACAGCAGCAGTCAGTTTTGATGGCCGTCCTGACTTTCTTAGATGATTTTTCAGTCTCATGGGGTCCTCAGCCCTCAGAATGCTTCTGCTCTATATCTCATCGCGCAGTTGGCTGTTGGAACAGCTCCACCCCACAGGTATATAATATCAGCAGTATGGACACTCCAGATGAAACAAGCAGAATGAGGCTGGACTGTGCTCGTGGGTGGCAGGACCTACATTTCTCTCCATAAAGACTGTTTGCATGATCATGGGATTGTGGGACGTTTGATTTACTGGCTGTTTTGGAATGGCTTCCTTCCTCTCACAGGGATGTAGCAGATGCAGGTTAGTTTTTCCAGCTTCAGTAACAGCTTTGGTGAGAATATATTTCTCAGTCCAACATAGCCTGGGGCATAAAACCTCCATCAGGAGCTACATACTATAAGTAAAAAAGGTCTATGAGGTTAAGGAAGAAGCTGAAGTGAACATTTCTAAGGATTGCAGCTCCACTGTTTGCCACTTACATGTCCCTTCAATCATCCTTAAGGGACCTAAAACCCAGGAGAGTCCTAGTTGAGAAGCCTTTCCTAGAATGATTTACTAAATGTGACTGAACTGTGTCAGAGATGTAAAAAGAGACCTGGTCAGCAGGGGTTTCTGCTCACAGAAGAAAAAGCTGGAGCTAGCCTAGAGACAAGAAGAAAGGTTTAGTTTGTTTAAGGTATGTAATAATATTATTATTACAAAAAAAAAAAAAATCCTCATTTTTTAGGACAACTTGATTTCCTCTTATTGCTTTGGCATTTTAATTCTCAGATGGTTTTTAACTTCTCTGATATAGAACACATCTTTACGTCTTGTCTAATAAAAGCTCCTCATTTGGCACATGAAATGGGCCCTTTGCTTTAAAAAGAACAGGAATACATGGTTTTAATTATAAAAGTTTTAAAGCAAAGGTTTGGTAGGGTAAGATGGACCTTTCAGAGTGGTTTTGCTACACATTTCTTGGTGGGAGGTAGAAGGGGAGTTGGGCATGAGGTTGCCATTTTGCTGGCAAAGAAACCTAGAAAGCAGCTCAGACTCTCACCCTGAGAAAAAAAGGATTGCCCAGTTCAATCCACAACACTTCCTTTTCACAGAGAGCTCACCTAATCAGATTCAAACATTCAGAAATGCTGAGTAGTGGCTGCATGGAAAGTTCAGAGCAGAGAACATTCAGTATCCAGACACCCCTGTCCCTGAGGTTCATCATCATTGCAGAAATGTAACTGTGTTCCTCATTACAAACAAGATTGATGTATTTAGATCGCCTTGCAGCTCTCCTTAATCAGCTATCTAAATGTAGGCCTTTGCATCAAGATGGGGAAAGGGAGGAGGGAGGTTATGGACAGAGTTCTTAAAATACTGTAGCAAAACCCTACACTTGTTCATTTTTCTATCTGATTTATAACCAAAATATATACACGGCTCTTCCCTCCCTCAACTCCTTCATTCCCTACAGGATTCATGTTACAAAGAGTTAAGATCATCTGCAAAAAAACTCTGAAGAAGACTCACACTGGATTCGGGTTCCCCGCACTAGCTACATCACTGCAGCAATGAGCCAGCTTAATCCTTTTTAGCTTCTTGGTTGCAACACATCTTTTTAGCCTCAGTCTCTAAGCATGATTTTACTTCCCTATTGTCAATCACAATTCCAACAACTTTCCATCCCTTCGGCTCATTTCAACTACATTTGATGAAAGAATTATTTGATAGCAGTTATCCAGAAAAACAAAATCATCAAGTGACACCAAGGAGATGTGTGTTACATTTGAGATCGTCTCCTTATTAGACGTTAGGTAATTCCCATTCACTGTGCTTAGCTGCACCGATACACTAGAACATGCTATGCCCATTCAGCACAGGAAAAACCAAGCGCATGGCATTATACATGAGTTTGCTGAGCGATATTTTATATATACATAATACATATACACTATAATTCCAAATGCATCCTGGCAACAGGATCTTGGAGTCTGAATATATTAATATCACATCCTCAAAACTAGCTCTGTAAGACCTTCCTGCAGGGCTTAGCCTCTCCAGGTTGCGAACCCAAAACCTGATCCTGTGATGACACAGCAGAGATCAGCATTACCTTGCCCTTCACACTGGTCTAACAGATTACATTGGTTTTGATGTGCGCAGCACAGAGAAAATCAAAAGCTCCTGGAAGGAGCCATCACAAGCATCTGCAGACACTGCCAGACTTTGAAAATCTGTCTGCTCCTGCTGCTTTGGCTGGAAAAGCAAAAGGCACATCCTGGCATCTACTCAGCCTGTATCCAAGTCATAAAATTAGAGACCTGTTGCCTGTTTGGTGATATGAATGGATTTCTGTGGTAGTGCTTCAGCTTACATCTGCAGTCACAACCATAGAATCATTCAGATTGGAAAAGACCTTAAAGATCATCAAGTCCAACCATGACATACTACTCTAACTCTAACAACCCTCCACTAAATCATGTCCCTGAGCACCACAGCCAATGGTTTTTAAACATATCCATGGATGGTGACTCAACCATCTCCCTGGGGAGCCTATTCCAGTGCTTAACAACACTTTCTGTTTCCTGATATCCAACCTAAACTTACCCTGGCACAACTTAAGGCCATTTTCCCTCATCCTGTCACCTGTCACCAGTGAGAAAAGACCAACCCCACCCTTGCCATAAGCATCTTTAAGACACTATAAGAGAGTAATAAGGTCTCCCCTCAGCCTCCTTTTCCCTAAACTAAACAACCCCAGTTCCCTTAGTCTCTTCTTGTAGGGCATATTCTCCAAGCCCTTTACACAAGCCCTGTTGCAATGCAAGTGGTGAGAGCAGCACTGATTACTCCTAGTCATCTATTCAGCCAGGTCAGACAAAATTTGGTCTGGCTTCTGCATCTTTTCTAGTGCTCCATTTTCAGCAGCCCAGACCCATTATTAAAATCTTCCACCATTAGAGTCCAAAGACTCTTCTGTTCCTAACTCTGGCCATGGCTCCTGAAGAAGCAAGTGCAAACTACAATGCTAGACCTTCTCTACAAATCCTTGTTAGCTTTCTAAAATTGAGGGAGCTCTAAATAAGCTGGGCAAGAAGTTGGGAAGGAACACTTGATGACTGACTCAAAATGACCAGGGGAAAGTTCATGACATATAAAGTCATGTTAAGCAATAAAAATTGAGTAGAGGTGGATCTTGCAGGTCTTCATTTGTCTTGGAACCTATATCTAATGCAATCCAATTTTTTTTGCAATCAATCCTAGCTCTTTGCAATATGAATGGCTCAGTTGCAGTCTGCTTTGTATGTCCCCCCACAAACAAAATGACAGGTTTCCTTCATCATAACAAGACCAGCCGGATAGATCCTGTCAGGAAATTCAGGGACTAGGGTCCCAGAAAGCACGAGAGCACTCTGAGTCTTTCAGACCTGTAATTTATCTCTGTGTCTCCCAGGAGGAGCAATGTCAATAAAAAGTTATCATGATTCTTTCTTCTCCTATAAAACAAAGCCAATAAGATATTATTGCAGCAGCTTCTTTTAAACTAAAGCCGACCAACAAAACAAACAACAGCAACACAAAAACACTCAAGGAAACAAGATGGGGACTGGGAGGAGTCTCCTAAATACAGAAGTTCTGTGTTTATCCATCAAATGTATCTGAAGCAGCAGGTCGGCATCTGAATGACTTAAAGGTGAACTTGATGTACACTCTGGATGGACTTAAGTTCTTTTACAACAACACCAGCTAGGGAAATGCAACTGTCTCCCGCAGCCAGAAACCTGCTTCAGTTCCCCCTCCCTTTGTGTCACAGAGAAGAACAGCTCCCAGAGATTAAAGATCACCTGACAAGATTGTTCTTCAGTGGTGTATTTTATTATTTACTTAAAAGTCAGAAGTTACCTAACATCAGATAGGACACTGGGGAAGATTTCCTCTCTGAAAGAGTGGTCAGGAGCTGGAATGGGCTGCCCAGGGCAGTGGTGGAGGTGTTCCAGAAATGTTTAGATGCTGTACTGAGGGACATGGTTTCATGGGGAAATATTGCTGGTAGGTGGACAGCTGGACTGGATGATCTTGGTGGACTTTTCCAAAATTGGTGATTCTATGAATCTGATTCTTCATTTACTACAGATCACTCAGATCTATGCTGAACAGATATGGCTGTGTATAGCTAGTAATATCCAAGGGGTAAGCAGAGGTGCAAGAGAAGTACTGTACATGCTCTTCAACTGGCATACAGAAGATAACTGCCTAAAAAATCTGTCTAAGAGGGTCTTACTACTTGTTTGGCAGGCATCTCATAATCCCACGTTACACTCCTAATCCATGCCTTAACATATCTCAGTATCTATCAGAGTTGCATTCCAGTGATGTAAATCCACACAGCAGTAACTGTGGGAATCCCCATCAACCAAAGACCTAAATTTTAGATCTGCCGTGAGCCCAGCTTCTCTCTAAAAAACACTCTCTAAAAATTGACTTGTGCTGCAGCATGTTGCCTGTGCAGCAAAAACCCATCCAATAAGAAACAGCCTTTTGCTCCTCTCACTACCAAAATTAGATGTGTTTCCAGCTAATCCTTCTTAGACCAACAACATTCATTTCTTACCACAATAAACCTTTAGTTAAACTAACAACATTTGTTGGAGTTAGGTGCAAGAACTTGTTCAGTTTATTTCAGCAACCACAGAAGATTTTGTTTCAGCTAGAAGCACATGAGGACACATGAAATAAAACTGGCTGCTTCACACTAAATGTGATCTATCAAATCTACAGTCTCCGCATTAAGAAAAGCATTTGGTGTACAGAAAAGGCTGGAACAGAAGGATGGAAAACTTATGAAAATATTGCTTATCATGGTGTCTTCACAGACCCATGAGGTGTGCTTATACTGAGATGCCACACAAAGGGGAAGTAGTGCAAGAAAGAGTAGAAAGGGAGAGAGGATCTGCAACCCAGCAAGCTACTCCAGGTGACAAACTGGAGGGACTGTTCCTTTGTTTACACAGTCCAAATGAAATACACGCATTTCCCATAGCAGTAGAGAAAAAAACATAGCAGTCTGATGTTCACTAACCTCGTTACAGTATAACCGATGGCAGACAGAAACAGGAATGGGCTGGTTATAGCTAGCCCATTAATCAGGTTCCTGACGAAGCATCTCAGTTAGAGTTAAAATTAACGTTAGAAAATTAATTGGGACTTCACAATGGAAACCGCAAAGCATATGGTGTCAGCTAATGGAGAGGCTGTAGGGCTGAAGCCTCTGAAACTTTGTGTCTTCCTGAAATCTAATTAGACCCTAATGGAAGGAAGACTGAGCAAAGGCTCTTAATTGAAAATTACACTTCCAGTTCAATCAAAGCCTGCTTCCGTATTGCTATTAACGGCCTTTTAAAAATAGCTGAATTCTACAGTGACCTTGCATACAAAGTGTTCACTTACGGAAAGTAACGGTATGGATAATCAATGGATGCCTCAGTGATGGATTTGCACCCATTTCGTAATAATTTATGACTAGTGTGTATTGAACTGGCTGCTAGGCTGCTGTCTGTATGAATGAATATATGGTTTAATTTAATAGGAGCTGTCCAGAAAGAATAAACAAACATGTAGAAGTGTCTCAAGGCAAGCTACTCCTTGAGAAACACTTCAGAAGTGCTAAGAATGAATGCACAGGCAGGAAACTGCCTGGAAATAGAACTGATTTGAAGAAATGTCACGTACTGAAAAGTCAAACTTTTTCCAAAGAGGACTACACATTCTCCAGGTGGGTTATGAACACCTGGAGAGTTCCACCTAACTTTAGACACTTATTAAAGGAATCCAAATTAATGAGAGAAGGGTACTCAAGTGCAACTTCAGTGGACTCCTTCTATGACTTTTGGTCTGTTACAGAGCCACTGGGAATCACAGTACAGAGATATCAGGCTGGTTTCAGAACAGACAGCAGAATATCTCCACCCAGAGCAGCAGGAGTTATATGAAGATCCAGGCTAGAATTTGCTCAGCAGGGACTCCTTGGTGAAAGTAAGGTCAGAAGTACTGGCACCATCTCAGACCTTAAAACTTGAAGACTTTCTGACTAGTTTTGTGTTCTTAGCCCTGTGCCTGAAACTATTCATGTCAAGTCTGCTGGAGGTAGCTCTGCTCAGCTGCATGAATCATTCCTCTTTCCCCTTTGGTACACATTCCAAAAGTACATCTCATAACTGTCCATGTGCTCTGTGAAGCATCCTCTATATTTTCTTGCTTGTACTTAAGATGACAGCAGGACTGTCCTCCATTTCACTTTCCCACAGCTCAGTTTACCTGTCTTGAACCCCCATTACTCCCCAGACCTTGCTGCCCCACTGCTCTGCCCTGCAGGTTTGGAGACCTCCTTGTGCCTTCCACAGCTTTCCCTGCCAGTTTAATTTTTATGGTTTGGTTTGCCTTTATTCTCAGCAGCAGTTGGTGTGCTCCTTCTCACATCAATGAATAAAATACCCCATGAAGTTTTGTTCTCCAGACACAGCCTACCCTTGATTCCTGCTGTGTTAGGATGGTTTTCCCCAAGATACATTTGTAACTCCTGTGTAACTCAGAGATTACTTTCCACTGCTTTAGCTCTGGCAAAGCATTACATAAATGTTCAACGCCATTGGTTACCTCTGATGTGAATTCTCCCTTCGGTACGCTTTTGCCTCACTCTTTCTCTTGGGTTTTGGTGTGGCAGGAGATGCATGAGAAATCACGGCTTGTCTGACACTGACTCATGTCTCAGTTTGGTCAGCTCAGATTTGTAATGGATGGGATTCTGACATCAATTCAGAAGGAAAGCCTCAAGATTATCCTTCCAAGTTTGGGTCATTTGTGGAAACATCTTCTATTTGCGAGACCCATTAAACTAATACAGAATAATTAATATCTAAAATCAAAACACTTAAAATTGTCTGGACAAATAACTAGAAAAAAGGAACACAGTTCTGAAGGGGAACAATCTCTCTGAACTGCAAGCAACCATGGATTATTTCACTCTGTATCCTCTCCACATACCTCACTGCTTCACACAGCAGAGAAGAGCTGAAACAGCCTATTGACAAAAGCTCAAGGGACCCTTTCCCCTTCCACACAGGGATTTTCTTTCCCTTGAGATGTGCAGTGCAGAAAGGACAGATAGTATTTACAAAAGAACCTCTCCGCTCTGAGAAGTGAGCAGTTCCAGGGATATTGCTTCTGTTTTAAATGGAGAGATCTTCCTGAATCAAGGTACTTTACCAGATATTCATTTAAATATGAGATATTCTTGCAAAACATGGCTGGCAAGCTACAAGGACAGTATGAGTGACATAACCAGTGACAACACAATGCTTAAAGCAGCTCATGGAGTAACAGTGGAGTAAATACCCATCTGATCACAGTTTTATATAATTATTACACACACAATTAAAAATTAGTTAAAATAATGGGATCGACATTAGGTAAGAAATTACTGCTAATAAGTATTGCATCTATTTATGTTTAAATTCTCACAGTAACTTCTAACAGAGGGTAAAGGAACCAGTGCCAGAAACCTGAAGGCAGGAAAATTCCAACTAGGTGCAAAGTGAACATTTAAAACTACTCTTATAGCACTAACAAATCATGGTTTCTCCACCTCTTCATGTCCTCAAGCCAACACTACAGAGACTTTTTCCTGGAAGATGCTTTATGAACAAATGTGTTATTTGATTCACTTCATTTTTTAATTTCCTTAATATAAGTTTCCTGGCAGAAACCAGACTGTTCTGCCTCTGATAATTATTTGCTGCTAATCCTATCTAGTCCATCTATTCTCCCTGATACTGCTTCTTCTGAAGGTACCTCCTGGGTAACCTCATGCTTTCTTCGATTTCCACATAAATCCTTCATCTACATGTTTGTACATGTCCATACACAATTAATTCCAGCTATAACATTCCCTTTTAACTCAAATGAATAAACATCTGCATGGGGATATTCCCAGCTCTCTTTGTTGGTGAGAAAGTCTTTCTACCCAACGTCCAAACATCTATTCTCCAAGGCATTTGGTTTTTCCTGTTTTATACCTTGGCTGCTTCCCACATCTCACAGCAATATGTTGTATTTGAGATAACAGTTAAATGGGTAATTTTCTTGCTTGTTCTAGTGCTGTAGGATTCCCATTGGAAATCAAAAGAGCTCTGATTTATTTCAGCATGTTTCAGAAGCAAACAGGTAAAATTCTGCAGCGTGAGTTGAACAAGATGCTGGAAAGTGTAGTTTAGTGATATTTAAAAATCCATATTAACTAGACCACAAAGAAAACCTCTAATTTATTAAGCCATATACAAAGATTATTTCTAAGTTCCATAAGAGTAACCCAATGAACAGATGATGTTTAAAATGAAACTGGGATTGAATGTGACACATTGCCATTCACATACCACATTCAATACCATTCTTAGCCACCACTGACATATTTCAGTCCATCTCATCAGGCTGCCAAGTTAAAACATCTGTCCTGGAGCAAGATCTCCTATCCTTACTCATTCAGTCAACACTGTACTGGGATAAATAACAGTGAGAATAAACTCCTTCTGAAGGTAGTGGGATTTTCCAGTGGTTTATGTATTTTCACAGAGCCCATCCATTTTGAGTTTACCTCTTCATGAATGACCCTGGTCAAGACATTTCCACTTTTGTCCTCCTGAATAATGAAAGTGGTTTCTTTAGTAAAGCACATCTTTTCATGTATGATGTAGAATAAACACAAGTTTCAACAAATGTTTCTTATTATAGAATTTGGGCCTTTCTTTATCAGATATTCACCTCTAACCTCAAAAGAAACAGATCCTTTGCAAATCTACATCTTACTTTGAGGTGAAAAGGTTAACCATCCCAATTAGAAGTAGTAATTTTTTTTTATTATTTCTTAGTTAACAATGGAAACTTAAACTTGGCCTCCTGACTTCTCTGTTTTTCCCACTTCTATCTCTCTCTTCTTCTCAACAATAACAACAATAAAGAAAGACTGGAAGAAATGAGAAAAATGTCTAAAAGTTAGAAATCACAGCAAAGCTTTCAGAAAAGCTGATCCCTCTTTGCCAGTTCAAAGCCATACTAAAAAAAGAACGTAGTCACTTGCCTTTGCCACTGCCTCTGTGAACACAGGGGGAGCTTTTCCTTCATTTTAACTGTCCTGACTCCTTTTTAATTATACCCCTTCCTCTGTTCTGCTCAGTGCCATCAAATACTGAAAGAAGGTGCTGGATTCCAGCCTAATGCATTTTGGTTGAATCAAAACTCCTGAGCTTCGAGTTTCTTTCCCCACATACTGACATGAGAAACCTTTCTTGCTTAATGAAGTTTTATCAGAGGTTTCCTGCGATTTGCACAACTGCTTATTTGCATGGTCTGGTTTTGCAAAGATGCACATCTTCTTCTCTGCTGTTATCTTCCCTTCAGTGTATTAATAAGAAAAGCCCACAGCTTCTAGCCAATTTGATATGAAACTAAGTTCTTCAGATTTAAGGTAAGTATTTTTGTTTATTGATACTTGATAAATTGCTGGTGGAATTACACCTCCACCATGGGCAGAAGAGCTCTTCAAATTGGTTGTGTTTCTTAGATCATTTCAAATCTGGAATTCAAAACAGGCAAACTGGCTGCAAGGCTTTGATTTTTGTGTGTGTGGGAAGTTTGAGTGAACAACAGCAATGATCGACTCTAGTACAGTAAATCCCTAACACTATTAACTTCACATTTAAGAACTGAAAAGCACTTTTGCCAAGAGCAACAAACAAGTATAAACAGAGGTAGTAAGTATCATATATACAGTGAACTTTTTTCCCTCTTTTCTTTTTCACTGTTTAGTGTTTCTGTTTCTTCTCCATGCATTCAAGCTAGATTCAGTAAGGCTTAATGGAAAGTTGCTTAGTACTATGTTGGTGGTTCCAAAAGCAATGTCTCTTTTTATTTCCATGGAAAATATGACAGATACAAAGAGCAAAATAATGATATTTGGTAGAGTAAATTAGAGTTACAAAACACTGTTTTTCAACATAGTCACCACCACTAACTATGCATTTTTGCCAGTGATGAACAAGAGCCTGAGCGCCACGCGCATAAAATGCGCACAGCCATCCAGCACGTGGCTTCTCCTTCATATCGCTGTCATCACTGCTGAAACGCACCACCACAGCCTCACCATGGTCACATCCACTGTTTGGTTTTCATAAGTGTTCAGTAAGCATCAGTGAGAGTCAGTGGGAGCCATTTTTTCAGCATGGAGGAATTCAATGACATACCTTTGCTTCATGCACACTCCCATGTCAGACACCATTTTGTCAGACTGTCCCTCTGCTGCCACCTATCACACAGCAACAACATGTAACAGAATATAGGAGGGAAGGTTCAGCCTCTACTGCCATACCACCAACATCCACCTCAACGCTGTGGGCCAACATAATAGAATAAGAGGCATTACATTTGGAACAGCCCTTGTAGCATCAGAGTGAAACAGCTAGATACCAGTATTTCCAAGTGTGCATATTCTGTGAGTCCTGGGATCCTTGCATACCTTGGGCACTCTGAAAACGAAACCTATTACACAGTTACCTTCACAAAACCTACACTTTACACATACCACACTGTCATTACTTCAGTTATTCCTGGAGATATTAAGTACAAAAAGCCTTGAGCAGCATCCCATCTGAAGAACACTCAGCTGGGAAGAGAGTCCTCTGCCACAGTATTGCGTCTCTAATGTAAGTCTCTTCTGTGCAATAAACAAGAACTATCTCAGAATGTATGTGATGGATCTGACTCTCCAAAGAACAAAAAGAACATTGCAAAGTATTTTGTGGAGTGTCAGGTATGTGTTTTCTGTTTACATTCTCTGAAAGAGGTACAGACAGAATCCTAGAAATTCATGACTGAATGGAGTCCAACAGGTTTCATTTCAGACCCTAATCTAAATGGACCAGAGGGGCACACTTCATGTCCTGCAACTCCTCTAACTCACAGGTCCTTTAACACTTTTGGGTCCAGCATCCTACAGCCCTCCCTTATCACCCATTCCAGTCTGTCCCATCAGTAAGAGAGTGGTACTCTGATTCAAGGCAAGAAACTAACATTTAGAGTATGCTGGGAACAGTTGCAAGTTTTAGTAACACGATGCTCAGGAAGGAATACTTTGCAAGAATAGCAATTCAATACAATGGATTATTGGAACAACACAAAGTTTGAAAAATAAAACACATCAAGACAAACTTCCACACATACAAAGCCCCTCGCATCATTTCATGTTGTTATTCACCATCTGTGCTCAGACCTTCAAAAATATCTACAATACTTCAACACCTTTATCCAGCAGCTTAGGGAAACTCAAACTCCCAAATCTTTTGGGCGATACTGAAAACTCCTCTTTTTATGAACACACTCATCCTTTATGTGAAATGAAATCATGTTTTCCTCTTCCCCTATCACCTTCCCATTCTAGGAGTTGTCTACATAACAGCACTCAGTAGATGATGCTCTTCTGCCTAGAATGGCCGCTATCTTCCATATGCTTCTCCCATCCATGAATAGATTAAAGAGCTGCTGCTCATTTCTTTCTGAGGGAGTTAAAATTCACAGAGGCCTAAAAAAGTTTTACAGAGGTTTCAGAAGAATTTAAACAGTGAGGAGACATTTAAGCCTATTCCTTCTTTTTAATCTAAAAACTATTTGTAGTTATGAAACAGGGACTCGAGACCTCATTCGCACTGCTTCTGGCAGCACTTCTGTTCCTTTTAGCTCTTGGCAATGCCTACATATATCTAGAAATGTAGAAAACTTTTCTGAGAAGAGAATCTTCCAGACGTTTCTAAGTGGAGTAATCCATGCTTGACCTACATACAAAACACTCTGAGCTTCATCACTGGAATTCAAAGTGGCACCTGCCAGTTAACAACAAAATCTCCTTATTACTTGAACAGGAGAAAGAAATTCAATTTGATTTGCAAGTTCACTAAGGACACATCTATATTGCAGTGCTGTAGAGAGAGGGTCGGGTCCCTGCATGTTTACCTCACCAAGCTGGCTTTTTGCAGTCCAGGTTGAATCCTGGGAAAGGCTGACCCTGTTCAGAGCAAAGTACTCATCAGCTAGGCCAACCAACCGCACAGCAAGAAAATAGTATCTGAAGGTGATGAAGAGATGCAACAGCCACACTTCTGGGCTGCCTCAGAGAGCAGGTAGCTAATAAGATACTTGGGGTATTAGAAAGGTAGCTGTCAAAGAAAATTTGCTGTGGTAAAGGAACTTCAACCTACGGAGCCTGGTGTATTTCAGATGGTTCTTACTGCTGACAAGGAATCGGTGTTTTTCAGCTCCACTATGGTCAACAAGCTTTAGCTAAGCATGCCGTATGGAGTATATCAGTGGCATAAGTGTTTCACCTATTTTACAAATAGGGCAACTGAGTTATGGAGTCTAAACTCATTAAAACTGGCAAGTTGAGCCTTTTTTAGCAAGTTTAAGGATTCTTGCTGTTGTAATAGCACGCATCAAGGGAGATGGAACTTCCTTCTCCTAAGAGAACACAGGGTATGAAGGAGAGCTGCCAGGAGGTCCCACAGAGGTACTGGTACCTTAGAAAATAAATCTGTTTTCAAAAATATTCACATTTGTAATAAATAGCTTCTTTTTTTCTCCAGAAAACTTATACATTTATTTTTTAAAAACTTTTTTTTTTTTTAGCAGAAAACTTAAATTATTTTAAATGTCTGGAGCCAATTCTTGCTCTGAGAGACAAATCTTCAAATTACTGTACATTCCAAAGTCAGCCTGTGGGATCAAACCCTTGTACACTCTCTCCTTCCTATCCTACACAGTGCTGAGAATATGAGTAATTCCCTGGAATAATGCTGGCAAACAGCAAACCAAAAACTCCTCATGAAAAAAAACAGAAACATTCTCAGGGCTTAAATCAAAAATATTAGTCAGCCCAAGGTTAGGGTGAGGATTTAAAGTGGAATTCCTTATTACTTTGTTTTTCTTTTAATGAAATGAAATAGAAGAACAGAAACATTCCACACAGGAAATTTCTTCCTATGCTGTGTCTGTAGAGACAAGAAAGCACCAAACGCTTATCAGACATGATCAGAGAAGACCACTACTCATTCTCTTTACAGAAAAATTGCTTATCTGGAGTGCCATTGCAGGGAGCTGCTCTCCCTCAAACACTCCCACAGAGACCTCAGGAGTGTGATCCATAAAGCCCACTAAGCTCCAGGTACACCCACAAAAACCTACAGACAAAGATAAGTCAGCATGGCAGAATTTACTATGCACAAATGGTAGCACCTATTTAGCCTCAAGTTACTGGCAAATCATAACCCAATTTCATTACACAGCTGCCAGGACATTTGCAAATATCAAGATCTGAACCATCAGCTCCTGCCTTTTAGGGGCGAAAATGACTCTTAACATATTTGTTTCCCACTCTTCCTTTAATTTCAGCTATGCAGTTAAATTGCTGTCCCACATACTTCCCACCTAAGAGCCAAGCTGTCACTCTTCAAAGCTGCTCCCTGCCTTTTGCCACCTATGTGGGGAACAGTACTTAGGTAATGCGCTCTTCAAAGCAGTAGGCTGGTAGAGAAACAAATCCCAGATAGTCACTGCAATGAGATAACAAGGAGGAAGCACACAGCAGTTCTGGTAATTAACAGCTTGGGCTGCCTGTGTTTGTGATGATTTTCTGCCACTGAGAGACCTGGAGTCAAGGCTGGACAGTGTTGCCATTCAAGCTGTTGATGAAACGAGACAGGGCAGGAGGTGGTCTGGTCCACGGAACAGAAAGTGTCAATCCAGACAGTCACAGCGGTGTTTTTTAACTTTCTGAATAAAGAAACAGCCAGACCGCATGTCTACAAGGCATTTAAAGTCTGGAAATGACCCCCTTAGAGTGCACATGCTCTGACAACATTAGCTGCAAGTGTTTCCGTCTGTTCAATATTCCAAGCTGAAGGCAATGCTGCTCCCAGGGTAAGCATCATTTCCACATGCCTGTGTCCATGTAAAACCAACCCAAGCTGACTAAAGCAGATCTGCAAACCACAACCCAGCTAGAGCCAGAGCCTTCACTCCAGCATGGCTGTCACCACACTGCCATCATACATCTGCTAAGTTACTTTGCACTGATTCCTTACACTCCATCTATATTTGAGACCCAACTGCCTCCATGTGCCTACCGTAAAGAGAGAGATTGGGAGGAAAGCATGAAATTCTGCCCAGGGAGAAAGCATCTGCTCTCTCTGGGGCTTTGTGGCTGCTCATATGTGAAAGGAGATTACTGTTGATGAGAGCTGCCAGTGAGCTTGCTGCCTTGTTCATTTCTGTGGTCATTTCAGAGCCTTCCTGTTCTGAAGGCTCTGCAACGCTGTGAAGCTGGTTTCAGATGAAATCCCACAAAGCCCTGTGGCCACTCCCTTCTGAAGGTTTATCAGTCTGATGCAGTTATTGATAAAATCTGGTGCCTATCAATATCCGCAGCATGGTGCCAGATCAATTTTTTCAGTGGATGACAGATAAAAAGCCTATTTTACTAACTGCTTCTATGTTTTCCTCACTGTTTTGGCACTGCAGTTCCAATCTCGGCCATGAAGTTTCCCTACCCAAACATTAGGATCACAGTGCCTTAGAGATGGGCTCCTCTAACTCAAAGCCCAAAAAAGCTGTAATAATCAGAGACACGATGTGCTTACAGAGAGGAAAAAGCACAGCAAAGCCCACTCCTGCTGAGTTCAGCTGTAGATACAGTGGGACTTCCCTCTACAGTCATACCCATAATAAACTAGGACGTCCTCCATTCTCACTTGGAAGATAACACTCCAGCAAGAATTACTGAGGCATTTTTGGCCTGGCATCAGCCAGAGTATTGTGACACTGTCAGCACCTGCCTGTCAGTAACAAATAACAGTATATTATGAGCAAGAAACTGCTAGAAATTTAGTTCCAACACAAACTCTGAGATATTTTTCCTTCATGATGCCCCATTCCACTGTAATTGTACAAGCAGATTCATTTCACTGTTGAGAAAAGATTATTTTTTTTAAGTTGTTTATTTGCTAGACTCACCCAAAGTTAACAGAGGGAGTTGCATTAGCATGACATATACATATATATATGTTAAATGTCTTTGTTGCTAAAATCAAAGTTAACACTAATGACAGATTATCTTTCTCATATTTACAGCCCCAGTAAAGCAGAAATCCTTCAGCGTTACCTTAGGAACTCAGGACTATTATTTTTGCCTTCCAACAGACCAATTTTCATCATCACTGATTTGTCAATATGTCATGGGTGACCCCCCAAAAACTCAGGTTATTATTTTCTTTTGGCTATTCTACCAGAGTTACACTTTAAAATTAAGTCATACAATTGCTTCACTTAACCTGCCAATCAAAACAAATAGCTGGAAAACAAAGACAAAAAAAACTTCCTGTTCTTAAGAAACACAGTGGCTATAGGGTGGCTATTTTCAATATCAAAGCAATGTTTCTTTCCACTTATTTAAACCTGACAATGACAATGAAGTGACACAAAGCTTATTCCTACAGTGCCTAATTACCAAAACAATCCAGATACAGGAACATAAAAGTGGTGGTGGAAAGAGATCTCTGGAGGTAAACTAGATCCACTTCCTGCTTGAATTAGGGTTATTGTCAAGATTAGACTTCACAAGCACCAAAATGCCTGCCCTGATTCTGGTCTAGACCTACACAGTAGCAAGTCAGCACCAACTCAGTGCTCACTGACCAGGATGAAGATCTGTGGGAGAGAACGGAGCTCAACTCCAGACAATGCCAAGTGCCTGTGACCTTCCCCAGTATGCCAACATCTCCTTCACCAGCTGGTCAAACTTCCATCACTGTGCTGAAATGTTTTATGAGAACTGATGGGAATAACCCTTTTCCATCTCAACAAAGACTCCACAAAGCCAAGCAATATGCAGTACATCCTTCCTGCTGCTAATTGCATTTTTAGACACCAGATCCCCTGAGGAATCAAAGAAATGCCTGAGACATTCTTGTTGAGCAAAACCACACATGCCAGAGCAGCTGTGGGTGGACACACCATGCTTCTCAGATTCACTGCAAACTAATTAACAGTTTCCTTTCCCATATTCATATCCAAAGGTGTTATTTTACTAATTATTTTCATTCCAAATGCACTGACTCACTCCTGGGTATGTAAACTTCTCAATATCTAAGTCTTGGTTTCTAAACCTTTCCACTAAAGTTTCAGTGTCTGACTGATTGTTCCTAGTTCTCATCCTTTTGATTTCTCCTCAGAGAGATACATGCTGGAGAAGAAGATAGACCAAAGCTGGAGTTTCCAGAGCAGAAGCAGCGTGCTATGCCACATGGTTTGAAAGCTTGCCACATTCAAGGAAGCCACGTTTAAACTTCCCTGGGAGTCAAGCTTCCTTGCACAGTTTCCCATCCACCCCTCCCCCTCCCCCCAAAAAAATAAATAAATGAAAACAATTCCAGAACAATCAGGTACAAGGTAATACAAAGATTAATAGCATCTAACAATGGAGACTCCAAGGGAATGTCATGTCATCTTGTCCACACGCCTGCATAATTCAAGTGACATAATACCATCTTGCACCATGAAAGCACACTGCCCAAAAGGCAGCTTGCCTTGATTAGACAGCTTCAGAAGAACCCAAAACCATACAAGGTTAAAAAAAAACACCCTTTCTCATTTCAGAAAATGGCAGGAGATCTGAACCGAACTTTGCTTCATTTTACACTTCAATTACTTGCTTGCTCCACTTGCCTGCAATCTAGTTTATGGAAGAAGGCCTTCTGAAGGTGATGGTAACACAGAGAAGCATACAAAGGCTCATGCAGACAGCAGCCTTGCCATATGGGTATCCAACTGACGCTCCCAACCCCTGGCCAGATCTTAATTCCTCAATACCAGGATTAGCCCCAAACTCTGGGACATCTTGAGACCTGATAGGCTCTGTTAGGAAAATGACTAGCAGCACTATAGTCATAGGTTTCAAGCCTGTGAAAAGAGCAGGATAGCACAGGGTTAACAGCATCCCTCCTATGTTCAGCAACCTACACGCTTCCATAAATCTCATTGTTGTCATGAAAAAATATGAAGATTAGCTACCCCTTGTGGCTGAGAACTGTTTTCTAGTGAAAGGTGTAAATTTGGTTGCAAAGTACTACACTGGAAGTTGTTCTACATTTGTAACTATGAGCCCAAGAACCCAGCATCCAATTGCCTTCCACATGGCATTTCCTCATAAAGCACTTAATTCTTGAAGGCACACATTTTTCCTCAATTAAATATGAAAGCTGTTCAAACACAAAGATGACCTTTAATTATGGCTTTAAATGCACTTGGTTAGAATTACCTCCTTGTTCACGTTGGGAAAGTGTAATAAGAAGTAACATGATAATACACAGTGCTGTAGTTTTGGAGTAATTGCCTACTATGCTTGAACTCTGCAAGGCCTTTTCCAATTACATTTTTAGCTTGCTAATGTTTGGGGATTTTCCAGGATTAATTATGTTAATTGTATTCCTTGGATCTGTTTTCCACAAAAAGCCCAATAAACAGCAAGAAGGAGGGGGGAGAGAATTAAGTGGCGGAGTTAATTAGATTAGGCTTGTGCTGTAGTGAAGCAGGAAGATTCCACTAAATCCTATAATAGACCCTAATGAGGATTTTATCATGCTTGTTAAACGGGTCATTTAGTTGTGTGACGGGGCCGCTGAGTGTAATGTAAAAACTGGTTAATAAAAATAAAAAAATAAAAAGTCTTTTAATTGCACACACAGGCAAAGCAGTTCCTAAAGTGTCCAGCCAAATGGAATAGCCTGCAACCAAATACAGGAAAAACTCTGAAGATCCTGTAATGGTGAACATGTAATGTGATTAGGCCACTTAAATTTCCCTGACTGTCATAAAAATTAATGCTCCCCAAATGATTTACACTGAGGAACTTTAATAATCCAGATAGATCAAGATGGAAATCAGTCTTTTTTTTTTTTTTCCCCATTAGAAAAATGAACATAGAACTTGTCACTGTCGAGTCATATGTACTTGTCCCATCCGTGAAGGCAGACAGAAGTCCACAACAGAGCTACTCACTACTCCAGCTAATTTCCTTCCATGGATAGAATGAGACAATCGTTGCATCCTGTTTTCAGGTAGCAACACACAGAAATACGAGTCCTGGAAAACCTTCTTAGTAGTATATGCTTCCTTAACAGCTTTTTTTTTATTTTTTTATTTTTTAATTTAAAAACAATGTTTCCGAATGATCTACTTAATACCAGCCACAAGAAAAACCCATTGGCCAAGGGGCATAAACATCTAGGTGCCAATAGCCTGCTCTCCCACTGCTGAGACTAACCTTACAAATGCAAACCTTTGGAGGTTAGGCTTAGAGAAGAAGAGAAGCAGCAGATCTTGGCCATAGGCAAAAATGATGGAGATATCATCTTTGAACCTCCTACTTCTTGAAGTTTACTGATTCAAAATGAAATGTGGAATAAAGAATTTCTGAGCTCAAAGATCCCCCATCTTCTGAAAGAGCGTAAATGGTTGTTCCCTACATGCTACTTATGCCATATCTGTCCTGTACATCTTTACAGGCAGAGACCTAGCTGTTACTTCAGCTCAAATCTCACAGCCACTAACTGCTTTCACAATACAGGAAGATGTGTGCTCTACCTTTCCCTTGACTTGAATTTCTTCTGTCACAATTACCAAGATGACCCCAGTGTTGACCACTTCTCTCAGCACTCACTCCAAGGAGTGGGATAATCCCTTGCTCTTCTGGTAGACTGTTACAGCTACATCTCTTGCACTTCCTTTCTCGAACTTAAAAATATCTGTTTCCTCAAGGTCCCCATTGCTAAGAGAGTTTGATTTATACCAATCTCTGTGGTGCGTGACAGGGACCAGGTGGTGACTGCACAGAGGACCACCATGATTTCCACCCGTCCAGCAAATGACAGTCATTACTCTGAGGATCCCACTGAGACACACCAGCTGCTGCCGCCTCCAGCCCAGCTTGGTGGCACCTCCAAAGGCAATGATAAGAAATAGCAGGTCATTCGTAACCACCTCTTCCAGTATCCGGTAGTTCTGGTGCCTCAACTACCAAGCATCTGCTGGCAAAAATGAAAATGAGAAAAGTTCATCTCTTTCTTGCTTATTCTTTCCATGATGCTGATTTTTCAACATCTTTCTATATGCAGGGCCTAAGAGTATTCCAGTGGCAGCACACAAAAGCCTCTGAAGTGATTCGTGATGACCATTCATAAATTTTAATGTCTTAATTGCCTTTTCAGGGCATCATTTGCTGCGTATTCATGTGTATGGATGCACACACACACAAGGAGAACCTTCAGATATACAGCAGTAACTAATAAACAGCCAAGTACAACAGACCTGTGAAGAATATCAAAAACTGATTCTAAGCTGCTTGGAGGAGAGGGGAGAAGGGAGAAGATCTGGTAAAGGTAAAGGTATCCAAACAAGCTAATATCACTAGAGGAAGGAAAAGGCCCTTCTTTGACTATGAAGTTAGTCCTGCTTTGAAGAAGAGGCTGTTCACACAGCATTTACTTGATTCTCTGATAATACTTCTCTTTGTGTCCAATAAGAGCAGAGAATAAAAAAGGAAATGTAAATTATATACCAGGAGAATAAGAACTAGTTAGTTCAGAAAAATGTGATGATTCCTGCAGAGTTTTACGAACAGAAAAACATCTCCCTGTAACAGTCCCTGGGGCAGAGGGCCGGATTAGATGATCTCTTGGGTCCCTGCCATATCTCTGATATTTGGAACTTCATGCATTTTCTGACAAAAGCTGGGTGAGGTGGATGTACTTGAAAGGACTGTATTGCTTCACAGCATAGCAGACAGCCCTGTGCCTTCCCTTCCAATCGATGAGGCTTTCAGAACACAAAGTACTGAAATAAACTCAAGACATTTTAATTGGAGACTTTCTTTGTTTAAGCAATAAAGAAGCAATATGGGTCACTTCTGCTGTGAAGCAGCTATCTGTAAGACACAGAAAAGACTTGTGTAACAGCGACAGGGGAAATGCTGACTTCATGTTCTCTTTTATTATATTTGTGACCCAGACTTCTCCCTTATCTTCCTTTTTTTCCTCTCTCACTCTTTTGCTTCTTTCTTTGTAATACCAAGCCCCCAAACTTTCTGACTTGCCAAGTTTTCTTCTGACAGTTGAAACTGCTAATTACAATCCCATCACTGAAACACAGACCTGCCCTTCATCTGTACCGAGCCATTCCTGTCTTTCCCCTGCAGTTAATGAAGCGCCTCACACTGAGAAAGGAGTAGTTTGCAAGCCCAGCTTTCACAAAGACACTTACAATGCTGCACTCACAGCAAGGAATTGGAGCTAAAACTCTCTGAAAATCAAAGGAATAAAGAACTAGCCACATTTTTGCAACCCGGGCAGGCAGTGGGCTGTAAATGACTTCTGTTAACTGGAGAGGACTGCATTGCTTGGGTTTTGGATGCTGTATGTAGCCTCCTCCAAGCCACTGCCTGTTTATTTGGTTTGACCATGCTATAGCACAGCAAGTCCCTCATCCGAGACTCAGCTCTTTGGTATTTGTCAAAAGGTCAACAACAACCTCTGGATAAAGTGTGGTTTCTCCTGGAGGGACAGGGGAAATACACTTCCTGAGGAAGAACAAAGTAGTTAGGCATGAGAGGATCAGTACTGCAGTGAGTAAACCCACCTTCCAGCTCCAGCACTGGAATCTGTTGACAGAAGCTACACTTACGTCACCCAGCAAACAGAGTGTGCTTCCCAGCACAGCATGAAAGCCCGTGGGTGCTGTTCACTATCCCCACAGTTCAGTTTCCTATAGTTTGTGGCTGGGAGGTTATCTGACCTCTGCAGAATTGGTTTGGTCTTGAAGTCCATTGTTTCCAGGAACAGACTGTATAGAAAGTGCACCTTAGAATTGCTGCCTGAATCAAACTGGCTTGGAGCCCTCTCTAATATTCCCCAGCAAAGAGGTCCACATCACCTAAAGGGGAAAAATTACTCAGAGTCTCTCTTCAAAAACCACCTGACCACAGGTGTTTCACAGCAGCATTAGTTCTAGACATGAGAAAGCAAAATTGCCAGGGGTGCCTTTAAACTAACCTCTGTAACAATGAACATCGCTTAGGAGGACAAAAGATAAGGGGTAGTCCCATATGAATGAATAAATTTTTGGCACACCATGACAACTGCCTATTTCCACACTCAACATTGGCTCACGGGATCTTTGTGTGTCTCTGTTTGTCCATGCCCATGCATCACTGTGTCTTTTACACAAGCTCAGAATTTCTACCACAAGAGGCTGTGCATCCCCTTGACCAAAGTATTCCTTAAATTACTTGACTGATGAAACTAAATAAACAAGATCTATACTGCACCCCCAATGGAGCAGCGCAGCAGGGATTAATATCTGACATTATGGTTAGTACCTGATCTCTTCAGAAGTGCAAATCTCACTATCATTCCTACCATTGATATCTTTGCTTTCTATAGGGTCAAAATGACCAAACCTTAAACATCACTGCCAGATCTGTACAGAGAGAGCAAAGCCAACAAACCGAAAGGATTTTGAAAATACATAAAGATCAAAACATTTTATTGCCTTTTTCTCTCATCAGGAAGTGTCCATTCTGAAATCAGATATCCATCCATCCACAGTCACCTGTAGGTTCATAGCTTGGCTATTCCTAAGCATCTGTGAGAGGAGGGGAAGTAAAGGAAGTCAGGTGTGTTATACAGTAACCCCCAGTCTCCCCTGGTGTCACCTGAGCTTAGACCAGCTGTTTCCTCTGCTGCATTGTACAGCTTTATCCTAAAGAGTGAACAACCATTGACATATTTCACCACTGCTAAAACCCTTAATGACAGCACACGCTTATGTACATACAGAGAAATCAAGAAATTCATCAAAGTAATGAATAGTGCCTGCAGCACTGTAAATCCAGAAATATTAATTTTAACATCTTCAGGGAGTTTTAACGCCATTTTTCCCTTCTGATATCTGAGTATTATAAAACTGTGGGCAAGCCAGTGAACCAGGGAATGCAACTGATTTGAAATAAAATCAAAATGACTCAGAGGTTTAATTGTCCAAGCTGGGAAATGTTAAAGAATGAAAAAAAAAAAAAAAGAAAAAAAAAGTAATTAAGCACTTTGTTACACATGATGAGAAACAAATTGGAGTACAGCCCAATTCTGCCAACTTTCTTCAGGCAAAATTCTCATGAGTTTCACAGGCAAGGGCATGTGTGCATTCCTAGGGAGTGAGTGGCTGGAAATCATCAAGAGTTTCCAGAGCCACAGGACGTTTCTAAACATCAAACTTGAAACAGCCAGAAGGCAGGTGATTTTCAGAGCATTTCACCTCTAAAAATCTGTTCTTCGGTTGTCTCCACTAGGACAAGGGAAATCTGATATTGAAGCTGTGCTCCCTCAACTACCACACCAGGTAGGGGCTGATGTGAAGAATACTTATTAATTTACCATCATATAACTGGTTGATTTTTATTTTTACAAATTACTTCCTTCTGAAAGAGATGAATTTTGTTGTTTCTTATTTGGTTTCAGCTTTCTTTTTCTTTAAGTGGAAGGATGAGAATTTTAGCTTTCTATTGACATTTCAAAAATGCCAGGAACATCAGCATTTGTTTAGATCAAAGATGCCACCATTCATCAATCAAATAACTCAGAAGAGGGATTTCCCAGAGCAAAGGCATTCAATAAAAACTTTGTTTTCCCCATAGATTAAAAAACCTTTTTAAAAAAGTTCTGCCAATCCTTTGTTGAAATGATTGCAGCAGTGCAGCCTTTGGGATAGGGCTGTACAGATGTGCAGCAGTACCTACAGATACTTCTGAAATGCAAGGATCCAGAATGATTACGAGGTGAAGTTATGGAGGGCTAAGCAATACCAGCCTTGCCTGCTGTCTGACCCCACTGTGACATCATCTCTGTTTTCTTCTCCACTGAGGCAGGTACTGCTACCTTCCACCCATCCTCATGGAGCAATGACTTAGACTTCACTATTCACGGGTCCCTTTCAACTCAAGATACTCTATGAAGGGAGGAGACCAGGAAAAAGGTCCCTCCCTTCCTGTCAGTGTTCATCACCCTCCCTGAAAAGCACATGTGACAGTAGAGCAGTGCCACTATACAACAGTCTGTAAAGCCCTGTGGTCGAGGATAGTGTCTGGCATAGAGTTGTCCAGTACCACTGGGAAACTGAAGGTAGAACAAGAAAACGCTTCTCGTTGTTAAACTGAGCAAACAGAAGAGCTGGAAATTCATCCACTTTTCCCACTCAGACAGCAGTTTCTTTAGAGTGCAAGTCCTGCCAAACTCAGCTGCCTGTCCCATCTCTCCCTTCTCCAGGTGGCAGCACTAAGAACAAGGCACGCGATTTCCCTGAGGCCCATTCACATTACGAGGCTCAAAGCTCCTCCAGAATTGGCAGCACAGCTAAAATCTAATCAGGTGCTTGTGCGCAACAGACCCAGAAGCAATTGCAATCAAGCCAATTGCTGCATCTGATTACACATGAAAACCCTCGTGCCACTAAGTGTTTTGCAGTCCTTAATAAAATGTGCCTGTCTTAGCTCAAATTACATCAGGCAGGGTTTTTATGTGCTTTTTTTTTTTTCCTCCTCCTCCTAATAACATTATGAACTACCCAAAGGAAGAGATGGAATAGGATGGAATAAGAAAAAAATCTACCAGTGAAAACAAGGTAAATAAAGGTCTAAAATTACACCCACATAGTCTAATGGGGTTTTAGGATGAACTTCATGGAAATTCCACTTCTACTGAGAAGTATAAGAAAATATGGCCCGATGTCCTCAGCTCCTTTACTGGCTTCATAGGAGAAGAAAGCAGAGGTTAATCACAGCCAGCGATAACAGTGGAGTTTCAGTTTAATGTGCAATGAGTTCTGTCTGTGGGTGATCATCACTGCACACACAGCAACCACAGTGTGTGCATGCAGAAATACACACATGCATCTCCACACAAAGATGGAGCACAACTGAAAATAAGCACACATACACAAAAATAAAAATAAAAAATAAATTCCACAGTATTTGTATTCTGGATTTCTACAAGTCTACACAAATATAAAATGAGAAATCCTAACTCTTAAATTTCCACGTTGATGCACCATTGAAAGGTTGTGGATTTTCCTATAGCCACATCAAGACAGCCCATATTAAGTACCCTAAAGTTACTTCAAATTTAAGTTGGGACAACTGGGAGAAAGAGATTGCATGCCTGTGATAACACAGGAGAAGCCTCACCCTGTCACGCTTAGTCTAAATAAAATCCTACCATTTCACAGACCCCACACACATCTGCTCCTCCAGCCACTACCACCACATCTCTATGTCCCACGTATGCAGTGCAGCATCCACCAGACATACACAGTCTCTGGAAACAGCATTTTCCAGAAAGAGCCAATGCCAGGGAAGCTCCCAAAACTAGTCTTAGCAAAGAGGAGAAACAAAGACAGATTGAAAAGGAGGATAAACATGCAAAATACCAATCACATACACGTTCTTTTATAACAGAAATGCCCCAGAGTAGGATAAAATCTAGTCACGACAGAGGAATTTATATTGCTATTGTAACTAGTGAAAGTCTGGACCAGCCAAGTATCCTGGAGCAGGAGGACACTCACCCCTGCAAATTTTCAGTCATGAAACACTAAAGTTTGTAACCCTTCCCTTGGGCAGAAGGATTCCCTGTGTCATGGTACTCCCACTACAGACTCAAATAATTGAATAAGATGAGCAGCAGTAAGGAAGACTGGCCCAAGAAAGCTGCAGGGCCAGCTGTAACCAAGGCGCATCACCTTTATTTCTGGGATTGTCCCTTAGGTTTGGGGACAGGGCTCTGGGACCCACCAAGGGCAGAAAGGGAGCAGAGATTTGCAATAGGAGAAGGGAGTTGCTCAGTCACTATTCCTTGTGTGTACCCAACATCAGCCAACTGCATCAGAGGACGTGAATCTATCTCCTGGATTTCAGCAAGAGAGAACAACTGTAGCTGATGAATTAATGACACCTAGAAAGCAAAACTCTTCTTTGTAGCAGCCAGTCACAGCTTGGCAGCACAGCAGCAGAAATCCCATGTCTGAAAGGGGAAAAGTAGCAGCTAAAACCTGTGACTCACAGATGCCAGAGCATGAGACAGACAATGAACATCAAGGGTTCCTTCCAACTCAAATGATTCTATGATTCTATGTCTTCAACAGTGGGAGTCCCTTAAGCAGAGGCTGAGTTCAGCAATTAAATTCCAGGGCAGGGAGTTGTACCCCAATACAATTAAAGAAATTAAAGTCATAAAGCATTTCACGATAAAATAGAGTGCTGAGAACAGGGAATCATTAATCATTAGTATTTTGACTTAAGGGCAAGACTGTTAACGGTCAGAAGTGTCACTTCCCTCTTGAAATGACTCAGCCTCTTGGAACATGAGGAAATTTGGATGCTGTCACTTTTCTGTGCAGTTCCTCAGGTCCATCACATCCAAATGGACACTTTGGTTTCCTCACAAAGGCCTCCAGGCCCTCTTCCAAAGTTCACTGAGATACTAAACAGCTTTTCAGTGGTTTTGGAGCTAATATTTAAGTCCTCTCACAACACCAAAGCAAAGGGTTAACATATCCTGGGAGCTGGAAAAGGCACCACTTAAAACATTCAGCAGATGGATGAGTCTATGCATGCCTGTTCAGAGACTCACATCAGGAATTAAGCCTGCAGTGCTCATTAATAATAATGGGAGCTAAATGCTGTATTGCATGTGTCATGATGGGAACGGACTCCTTCTGCTACAGCATGGGGCTGTCCTAAACAGCTGATTTAATTAGTATATTACAAGTATTGATTCTGGGAATAAATACGAATTCAGCAAATGTCTCTAATGAGCTTCTTAACCCAGCAGTATGTTCTCCACACAAACCAAAAGCACTTTCTAATTTAATATATGCCACATCCCAATACTGACAGGAAATCTTAAAACCACTGTTCGTGACAGAAGCAAAAATAATAGTTTCCTTCCTTGAATCCCTGCTTAGCAAAGTTAACTTCTTAACTCATCTTTCCATATACTCATTTTAATAGACAGGTTTCCCTGTTAGAATTTATTTATTTTTGAATTAACAAGCAGAACAGGCTGCCTGAGAACAATCCAGGAGAGGTCTCTGCTAGTACTTGGACTAAAACTCAAGATCTACACATTTAACCCTCGCTGTATCCGGGCACAGGGCTTCCCCCTTCGGTAGAGATGCCTGTGAAACTGCAGACACTTCCCTCAGACACCAGGACACATTCATGCTCTGCATTAAAATATTGTGCTTCCAGCAGTCCTGTGCATATCCTGTTCATTAGTTGCTGTGCTCTCATTCTGCACCTCATATTCTCATTCTTTTCTCATTCTGCATCTCATTCAGACCCAGTCAGGAGCTAAACCTGACTTACTGCTCACTCTCATAAGAACACAAATAAGCACACAGCAATAAAGATTTCAGTAGGTTTTAGCCATAGATCTTTCTCTGATCTGGTAACGTATCTAAGTGTCCATTGGGTCTCCTGGTTTTTCCTGCAGAATATGAGTATTACCAGATCCAACGCTGAATCCTTCTCTACTTTCCATCAGCAGAACAGACATTCTCCATACAATCCTACAGGTAGGTAGTTCTGGGTAGAGCCAGAAGCTGCAGTCAGCGATTCACGTGGGTCCTTTCTAACTCCAGATACTCTATGATACATCTCTTGATTCAAATTTCTTGTTCCCAATAACCAGTGCACCACCAGACTCATATGTTACCTCATATGTTTAAATACATCCAAATTGGGAAGGAGGGACTTTCTTTCCCGCAGCAATGAAGTGATCATAGGCAGCAAAAAGGGGAGGTTCTGCAAGGATTCTAGCCAATGAATGTGACCATCACTTAACAGTTGCTCATAAATACATATACAAACAAATATTTTAACCAGCGGTATCTGCTTTTTTCCTAAGGAGAGATTCCTAAGCCAACACTTTCCCTTTTTCTCTTTGTAGGGAATATGAAAGCTTGTAGATAGTATGAGATGTGGTATTAGCATCTCAGATTGTTGTGCATTAGCACAGCTTTTCTCTGCAAGTTTGACTTATTAAATAAGCCAGAAATGCCAGCTTTAAAGATCATTTCTACTTTGATGTTATTTTCCACCTGCGAGAAATTGTCACTGAGATTTGAATTTTATTAGAAATTATTTTAAAGGCCAGAAAATTGGAAATATATATATACACATACAGGAACAGAGCCAAAAAGACAAAACTCTCACACATTTTGGTCCTTTTCTTCTTTCTTTTTTTTAACATAACTATCTTCCAAGCCCTCCTTTGGTTCACAGTCATCAGCACCTTCGTTTACTTCCACTGAGCACAATAACTAAACATGTGTCATCCATTCTGCTGAAATTTAGCCTTAACCTTGGTTAAGCAGCTGGTGTGAATCCACACAGATAGTGGAAGAGCCAAGTCCTTTCTTTCTTTTTTCCGTTTATCTAAATGCCAATCTACACACATCTAGAAAAAGACACCAAGAAGTTGTTTCTTAGTTTCCAGTTTCTCTTAAGAAGAGCTTCCATTGACAGGGCTCTCATCTGGCGTGCCAATTAGTTTATCTTGTCTGGTCATGTATCCAGACTGATCTGCTTGCTATCAACCTAATGGATCTGCAGGCCAGATTTAGTCATTAATAACTAGGGAGGCAGGGTCAGTTACCAGGAGCCATAACATGGCAGAGAGAAAAGATCACTATGGGAGAAATGAAACTGTTTTATTACACTTAGGTGCCCTTTTGAACTTCTTAGAAAGGAAACTGGGAATAGAAAGGAAGGGAAGGCTGAAAAACGCTAGTTAGATTTTTTCTTTTACTAGGAAATATATATACACAATGCTAAGCTCCTATTCCCACTGGAAAATCCTGTGTGGCCTTTAGACTCTGGTAACACAGTAAAAATCCAGCAGCACCAGTTCCCAGAGGGACAGTTAGCAAAAGAATCTCCTCTCAGTCTGGGTTTGTTAATGGCCAGTAACACCACTTAGCCTACGTTTGGGCCCCAAAGCAGCAGCCAATTTGCCTCCTAATAGCCAGTTCATTATAGGACTGCTTCTGCTCTTCTTTCCAGAGCACTGACTTAATTCACTGTGCTCAGCTGGATGCTGGTCAGAGCAACCTGCTGAGAAAAGGCAAAAGATGGAGAATCTGGCCTTGCACATGTGTGTTATTTCTACCCACAGGCCAGAACCAACTTTCCTATTGGTTCACATTTTTTAATGCTTCAGGGCTTGGTTGTTCTTCACAAACTTTCCTACAGATGTAAATAAGGAACTGAACTATATTAAAATCATAGCACGGAGGCTCTGCAGAGACCAATCTTGGATCATTTCTACAAAAACTTAATGATCCTTGAATTCACAAAGTGTAAAGAGTGCATAGCTTCTCCCATGAGTACACTTCCACTATGTAGAATCAGGCCCAAAGAAAAAGATGGCAATTTTCTTTCAGGGAAATTCCTGCAGATTTGATTCTACAAAGAAAACATTGAGATGAAAGGTAATTGAAATGAGTTGTTCGGTTGGCTGTGGTTTTGGCTGGAATTTTTGATGCCTAACAGTGTAACAGGAAAAGCTTTTTCCTACACTTCAAATGTAATAACAGCACACTCTTGTGTAGATTCTCTACTGTCTACTACAAGCTATTTATTGTGTACTGAGAATGAAGATAAAGCTTACTTGACCTCTTTCATACTGCTTTGTGAATAACTGTCTTAAAATATTTACTCGGAAAATCCTCCCTATTCCAGCAGGGTACTTAGATGCATGAGCGATGGCATGACAGTCTCATGGAAATTGAGTCTGCTAAAAGCTGAGCCTCTTTGGCTCTTCTTAAAGTGTCGGGTTCTGCAGTCAGAACTGTAGTAAGCAGACATTACTTTATCACTAGGAGTCAAGGAAGGTATAATGAAGAAATTCATGAGTAACTTTCCCACATCAGCCTTGTGGCCTAAGAATAACATGTCTACAAGATTACTAGATCCAAAATCTTTCCTCATGTAGATCAATGCTACCCACTTTAGGAAACATATTGGAACAAGACAAGCATCCAGTAATATTTCTCCAAGTATTTTTCCAGCCTCCAGGAAACCCTCTTTAAACTTATTCCAAACCAAAGGGGTTGGCACTGTACTTTGTATCCAATTTTTTGTCTGAATTTGTACACTAATGTTTTGCATCCACGTAAACTTCTAGCATCTATAGCATTCTGCAGCAAAGAAGTCTACAAGTTAACGGTGTTTTGTGAAGATGATTTCTTTTTTATTTGCTCTAAGGCTTCATCTTTATATCTTCGTGCCCCAAGTAAAAAAAACCATGGGGCACTATTTCATACAGTAAAAAACAAAACAAACCCACTGCTGTGAAGTAACACACAGCATCGCCATTCACAGAAGAAAGTATCTGACCTCTAGAGTACTCCAGAGATCAGTGCTGAGGCATTAGTAGGGCATGTCAGATGTACAAACACCCACAAATCTGAGAGGTACTTAACCTTGGTTTACCCATCCACCATGTCAAGAGCTCTGAAAAGCCTCTGAGACCCAAAAGAGTAAGAGAATAAAAGTTCTCAGTCTCAATACTCTTTTCTTTCTGTAAGCTATCCAGCACATTTTGGTATTTCACACAGGTATATCACACATTAGGTATTTCATCCTGGCTTTGGGAACTTTTATAAACTATATAAGTAGCAGGGCCACATTCTCTCTGTCTGCTATATTAAATATCATCCAGTGACTACTGGAAGTAATGAAAGCCCTCCAGTTCAGCCTGAAATAGTTAATCAGCACCCTAAAGCAGATCTTTATTAATCTGCTTTGAAAACCTAAAAATACAGACTTTTTTTTTCAAGGGTTCTCAATGTCTTGAAGTACTACTCATTGAGGCCCTCAGAGTAGATTATTTATTAATCTGCTCTGAAAACCTAAAATAGAGAAAAAAATTAAGATTATCAATGTCTTGAAGATTGATGAAGGTGATTTTCACTGACTCTCTGTGGAGAGAAACTTTGAACAGCTAATAATGAATATGGATCAATAAATCATTCTAGTAAGAGTGACCTAATTAACACTCAAGCCCTGATTTGAATGCATGAAGCTCATTATTTGGACACAAGGCTCTATCTCATAGGAAAAAAAAAAAAAAAGACAAAAAACTCACAGAAAAGTTTTTGGAAGCCAAGCTTCTGCACACAATGAGAATTAGTTCTCTTCTGAAGTAGAGAAGAGCCATCATTAAAAAAATGTCTTTCACACCAAAATCACCACTGCTGAAACATACTATCCAGCACTTCACTGTGCTCACATCCACTGTTTGGTCTCCATAATAATTCAGCAAGGATTGATGAATGCCAGTGGGGGCCAGTTTTTTCCTACATGAAGGAATTCAGTTCCACATCTTTGGCTCATGCACACTTCCAAGTCAGACTGCCCTTCTGCTGCCATCTCTTACACAGCAACAACATGTAACAAAATATTGGTGGGAAGGTTCAACCTCTACTGCCATACCACCAACATCCACCTCTGACACTGTGGGTCAACGTAATAAAATAAGAGGCATTACTTTCAGAGCAACCCTCATACATCTGTGAGGCTACAAACAATTACAAACCCACGTACACTCTTCTTTTACAGTCTTATAGGCAGGAGTATGAAATTGGGAAATTGAATCCATTTATCTCATTAAATAAGAAAAACAAAAAAGCAGAATATTGTTCCATACAGCTCACTTAATTAATTCATTTCTGAATCAGCACTTGACTGGAAAGTCTGCTATTCTAGACCAGCAGCCATAGCCAGCAATTGTGTTTTTTTTCTGTTAAAGTAATTGAAGAGAGCGCCATGTGATTAGCCCATGGCTTTTCTGATTAATTTCTCATTTCTTTGTTTGCATTTGATTTTGATTGATTTTCCGTGCCCTTTGTAAATGAGCAGGTTGCCATGAATACAAAGGCATTCCACACAGCAACAATCAGAGCTCATTTGTCGTTCGCTTTCCTGATATCTTCTTCACTACTACTGCAACCCTTTGCTGACCACCAGTTTTCACTCAGAGCAGCTTCCGGATGATCTAATGAGTATCCCAAGGTTCCAGTTTGAACAGAAGAATAAATCCTTACAAGAGATGGAGCAGGACAGAACAGCACAGAGTCACAGTTCTCCTTTGGTGTGAAATTAAGCCTATCTAGACACAACTCATAATTCAGCATGACACCCAATTTCAGATGTATGACATTTGTGGATATGTATGAAGGCTTAGTTACACATGAGGTTTATAATAGTATATGTATGAAGACATACATTAAAACACATTAAAAATCAATCTATATTAACAACATTTTAAAACTTTTAAGTATAGATAAGCTCACTAGACTTTTAAAAAGTTTTTCCCAAATCTTCTATGTCTATGTGGTTAGTTCATACCTTATCAAAAACACTGACTGAACATGCATCCTCACAATCTTGTTATGAAGAGTTTCTCATCTGATACACAAGCAGCCTTGCTATTCTTCAAACACATTCCATTTGAACAAATTAAAAAAAAAAAAACAAAAAAAACACATCAACCTAACATCTTTGGTGTGGAAGAAACCATCCTCGTTTGTTAAGGAAAAGTAATTGGCTACAAGTAACTGACACCTATTTCCATAACTCCAAGCACAAGGATTTCCAAACTAAGGGAGAAACTGTAGAAGTTGAGGTTTCTTCCTGCTTACTGTTACCAAATGATATAATCCCAAAATTATAGACAGCAATACAAGATGGACACACTACAAGAAAGATGAATGATCTATTGAATCCATATATACGATTACTGATAGGAATTTGGACTTAGAATTAAATTCAGTTGGTAAGAAACCTACATTTGATGCGAGAGTCTTCATTACGTGCCATTAAGAAGTCAGTTAATAGTTCTGTGCATCAGTTCATCATCAGCAAAAAAACAGATATTATTATTCTCACCTCCTGAGAAAAGTTGTCTTGGAGATAAATACCTTAAAGCTATTAAGTGTTTAGATACTGCACAGACGAATTGTCTAGCAGTTTATGCAAATATCAGTACTTTGTGCTCGGTTTCCTGAACCAGCAAGTGGTGTTTAATTACCATTCTGTCCACAGCATTGCAAGAAATTAAATCCCAAGTGAGAATAGTTATTCTTTTATTATCTCATGCTGCACTGTTGGAAAGATTGGAGGGGTTGTGCTAGCGGCAAATGAAACCGACTGTTAAAAAGAAATGAACTTGAACTGTGAAGACCAATTAGGAAACAAGGGGAAAAAAAGCATTCAAGGATATGGGGGAAAAGAATGCAGAAACAACCACTGCGCTTTCAATTACATGGCAGAAGCATGACTTTCACTGTGCTTTCAATTATATGGCCACCTTTATAGCAGCACCATTAGGAACAGAGACTAGGTATTAAGATTTTGTATCTATCTGCCTTTGTATATGTACTTATATATTTGCATTTATTTGCATTTGAACATTAGTACCTCTTCAATTGACAGTAGGGAGTTCCCCATCCATCTCTCGGACAGTGGAACTGAACGTACCACAGTCTCTTACCATGAATAGTTTTAAAAATACGGAGCAGCCAGCTTGGGGTGGTCACCATTGTTGGAAAGCAAAACAAAGACAAGATTCAGGGTAGAGAGAAAGAAGGCATAAATGTGGAAAAATTCAGTCTGAATCTCTACATTTAGTCCAACAGAAGTTGCATTTTACTTGGATTGCATCTTGAAGGAGTACACTGAATTTTTTTTATCAGTATGCCATAACACTATGCTAATGTCACTTGATACAAACCTAATAGTTATCAGGACAGAGATAGGTGCAACTCAGGTCCTCAGGGTATTATAATCTCACCCAGTAAGTTGATGAGATAACAATTAAAGGCCTTTGGAGTATGAAAAAAACCACAAAAGCTACTGAGACTTTCAGTATCTAGATACAATCTTCAAACATTTGTTGCTTGATAGGATGCTGATGTACCAAAGATAATTCTTAGAAGTCAGATAAGTAAACCTATAGTGGGTTTTTTTTGTTGTTTTTTTTTTCTTTTTTCCTCCCCCAAAAGAAACTATATAGCACTGAAAGAAACCAAACTAATTTTCATTAAATCTGCTGGGGGAAATAGTGAAAGTGGGATACTCTCCTATTCACCTCATGAAAGAAACTATAATATTACAATCCTGCAACATCCATTCCTGCTTCCTGGTGTTAGAGAAACTTCACAAAATAACTAAAGAGCCAAATACCACACTCTCTACATTAGGACACCTTTTTAAAAAGATTTTAGAGTCTTTGTCAGGCTAATTCTGTGATCTTAGGAAAGTAAAGCACTCAACAATAGGCACAGGTGGAGCCTAATCATCTGTTTCTGCCAGAGGACAGAAATAGCCTATTGCTCCCAATTTTAGGTCTGATACACCACAGAAAACATCAGAAGGTCAACAAACCTAATTAGCTCCAAACCACAGACAAGCAGATCTTCACTCCAGCCCACATCTCCAAATAGCAGCTAGTTGGCAGAGAGGAGCTCAGCAGGTTAGCCACGTCCTCTCTGCCCACTTGGTAGAACAAATGGCGCTATTTCAGACTGCTGTGGCTGCAGGCAAGAGATTAACTCTCAGGCTGATGAATTGAGAGCAGAACTAAATAAAGCAACCCAATTTTTCCATTGGGTTCTCTAATTGCAATTCACCACCTAGTAGGGAACACAATCTTAGATTTTTCCAGCATTTCTGCTGGGTAACATAATTATGCTGCAAAGCCTATATAAGGCATAATAGCACACACCTTTATGGAACCTCTGACTGCTTAGTCAGAGTAAGCCTAGCACACATTACACACAGAATATCTTGAACCCCTGAGTTAAGAAGATAGCCAGCTAACACAGCCTGCAAAACCTCCCTGTACTCAAGTAGTATGGGAGAGGTAAACTCAGGGTGCGACTGAAAGAAAATTAGGGCATGAGAAAAATCCTCAAATTAGAAGTACAGAGAAGTCATTACCTGTGAGGATGAGAAAGCAGTATAAGATATGAGGGGGACCAGAACTGAGGGAGAATTTCAAACAGGCTGAAAACTGAAGCTAGAGAAGAACAGAAATTTGGAGACAAGGGGGGCAGGCAGGCATTCAGTTCTCTGAATGACAAGAATGGCTGCAATTGAGTGAGAGTCTCAGTGGAGGATGCCTGAGAAAGCAAATATGGAGCAAGGAAGAGAAGCGTGGTTGAGAAATTTGAGTTGAAATGAAACAGAGAAAGGAAATCCCAGGAGAAAGGCAGAGAAAGGCTGAAAGCAGCAAAGAAGCGTGCGTAAAGAAAATGAAATGAATTAAGATTGAGAAGGTGTGATCCACTGGGAATGTCACGAGATTGACACGTGCTGAGGTACACAAAACCCAGTTCAGTGTTAAGTTCTGGTTTCCGACAGAGGGTTCCTGTTTTGCCTCACCCATGATCCTAAAGACAAAACATTTGTTAAAGATGTGATATATTTTCCCCAGTTACTTTATCTGGGACAGAACAGCAGGAATTATTTTTACAGGGAGAAGCTGGTGGCAACCTCTGACTTGGATAGGTACTTTCTCTACCCAAAAAGGCCAAACTCCACAGCCCTGACAGCCCTACAAGAGATGTATACAGCTGGCTACTAAAACCACTACTCAGATCATCTCAATTTGCTTTCTCTGTGATTATATCACTTCACTTGGCTCAGAGCAACAGGCAGGAACAAAGCCGATGGATCTGTTCAGATCACTCATCTTTCACCTCCACACCAATGGCAACCTCTCACACTCATCCATTAGCACTTCCTGGCCTGGAGAGAGGGCAGAGAGACTGCCTCTGGCTTGCTGCTTTGCTGCTAATAATAGGCAGTGGATGGAGAGCCTGTAGACTCCCTGGTGCTAAAAGGAAAGTTAGTTCCCTCCAGCTTGTCTGACCTCCTTTCTGCAGGTTGGTTTTCAATCGACTTTTCTGCTACTCTGGACCCCAGCATTAAGGAGATGGACAAGCCTGTTCTTGCATGTGAGCCTTTCATCTGTTATCTAGGCAAGGTGGAAATAAGAGACTGGGCCATAGCATACAACTGAAGCTTCTAATGGGATTGGCTTCCTGTTCCCCATGAGTAGCCTGCAATCAGACCTGGAAAGAATAATTCCCACAATTTTGTTATGATCAAGTAAAGGCATTTCCCTTGCTAATTCACATTCTGCAGGCTCGACAGTATGTGGAGACTGAGCCTAGCACTAAACTGCTTCCGGAACTACCTAACATTTTAAAGTAGCTGAAAATGAAGGCTCCTGGATTACACAGCAGGAAACCTCTGGATTGTTCGGCTCACCATTTAAATTTCCTACAGAAGCTGTTGAGGAAAAAGGGCTGGTTTAATCCCTCCCAGGAAGATAGCAGTCCCCAAGCATCAATGACCCCTTGAAAGCACCTCTCTCTCTCTCTCTCTCTCTCTACCCTAAGAGAGTTCTGATGTAGTTGTCTGCTTTGCATTAAAGATGGCAAAATGGGAAATACGGATAATTTTTCTTGTTTTTTTAATTGCTTTTCCTAGGTGATGAGCTATTTGAGATGAAATAGTGCAATATCAAAGGGAAGGAGTGTCTACATGCAGAAGGGAATCTCCTGTTCTGAGAACTAACCAAAACCTCCACAGATGTTAAGAAACTCTCCCCAATTTTTTTTTACCTCTCCAGATATCTTATCTACAGCAATAAACTGGAAATCTGATCTTCAGAGTGACTTGGTATACAATCATTTTATTGGCCCTATTAAAATATATAATCTTGTACCAGTTTGCAAAATACTCAATGTAAAATCTCTGAGTACTCGCAGAAGTTGTTTTGCAAACCTGGACTGTTTCAGCTGCTTATGGAGCTAACTGAACCATCAGTGAACTGGAGCAATCTGGCAAAAAAACAAAACAAAAAAAAAAACAACAACAAAAACCAACAAACAAATTCACAAGTGCTACAGAGGCTGTTTATCACAGTTTTCTTCTGAATGTTTTAAGCTCAATGCACCATTAGTATGAAAATTGGACTTGCTCACATCTGCTCAGAAGCAAGCTGGGGCCAACTTAGGCATTCTGTGCCTAACACCTCTGCTTGGAAACCACAGAGTTATCTCTATTGGAAAATATTTCGTGGAAATCCCATTTGCAAAAGACAGAAACTATAAAAACAAAAATTCCCCGTGGCATTTAATGCAGAGTCTCTGCACAGCCCCTACCAGTTACACACACAGGAACCTGTTGAAATATTGAAGAACAGGCTTATACCTTCTCCCATGAAACATCTGAAACACACAAGAAAAGGCTGTGTTTAGTTCCTATTTGCTTTTCCTGCCTACACCTTTGTTGTATTGCTACCATTTTAAAATCAGGAGACAGTGGAAATATAACCAAATGTTTCTTCCCTGTCAAAGCAGAGATCTGAGAACACTGTTGAATTCTGCTTATGTATTCAATAAATCCCTTAATCTTCAGTAGGATTATTTAGGTGCCGCATGTAGAAATATATCAGCACTCTTAAGACATCAGGCCCTGTACATGAATATAACTGGTCTAACATATTTTGCCATACAACCTGGCAACAACAGTCTTTTTGTACACAGTCTTGGTATGGCAACTTCAATAACCTTTTCTCTGTACTTATCCTTACAGAGACTTCATTACTTATTTCCTACTAAGAAGTCAATACGACTCACAAATGTTAAACTGATGCCCGGTAAATGGGGGTCTCCAATGCCCCTGGAATGACTGTGGCCCCTGGGAAAGATGGGAAAAGAACCCAAAGGAAAGAAAGCAGGGATGCATTCTTCCATTTAAAAAGTGCAGCCCTAAGTCCTTACACACAGCATGATCTTTGGGGTGGGAAGTAATGCTGTCAGGGTTGAGATGAAGGCTGCATGCTTGTGGGAAGGAAATGCCTTGCTGCATTACCAGTGTCCAGCACAGCTTTTTCCCCAGTGCATACGTGACAATATCACACCACAATTGACACTTCAAAGCTCTGAATTCATGAGTACAAACCAATTCTTGCAGTTTTTGCCTTTCTTGAGCTAGCATTTATGGCACACACCTGAAAAGAAACGCTAACTAGACAGAGAATAAATACAAACAATTACTGTGTTTTACCCATGTGTTATCCCAGTGGTACTTGCCATTTTAAGAGTTTAAAGTTTAATTACATTTTTGCTTTTGGTACATTGGATAGCCATTCACCTATGAAGAAAAAAGCATCTGAGAGGGTTTCAAGCTCATTTAAAACACTCAGAAGCAAAGACTGTTGAAGCGTGCGAGGCTGACTTTGTGTTCCAATGTGCTATAGAATAATGTATGGAATTATTTATGCATTTACTAAGTGGTGCATTTTCATTGTGCTTTCAGCTGACTTGCAGATTCCACTCACCCCATCTCATGAAACCTTTTCACACTCACTAATTTTTCCAGTAACATGCTGAATTTTTCCTTGCCCCATCACACTTATGTGTCAAATGAGATATCTGAAAGTCTGCCCAGACTGCAGGCGTTACAAGAAACGGGGGAAGAGGCAATATTTCAGTCACAACACTGCTCACAGAACTACTATTTCAGATTTTTCACTCCCATCTCGCATTGACCACTTTATTTCTGATGTCTTCGCTGCCACTCCTCTGTTAGATAGGAGCTGGGGCCCCTTCAGATAAATATCTCTGAATTACTTCATTTTGAGGGACTGTCCTTAAAACATTAGAATACAGAGGTCAAGCCTGCTAGGTCATAACAAGCTTCCAAAAGGGAGGGTTTATTAGCAGGGGCAGAAATGGCCATGTAGGAAGCAGCTCTAGATCCTTATCAGGAGTTGAAGAGGGTGAGCAAGGGCACAGAGTCCTACCAGTCCCACCAAAATAATAGCTGGAAAAGCTGAGCAAGAAGCATAGTCGTGGTCTTGAGCTGAAACCCCTAATACAGCTGGGTGAGCTGAATGCAACATTTAGAACTGTCCCACTTCCAGAGAGACAATCAGGAGTAAAACACCATCAAGTGTGAAGACCTCCCTTCATCACAGAGCCTACTCTACCCAGGGCTTGGAAACTCCTTGCACAGTGCCTGCATGGACCTGATGGGGAAGGGCCATTATGGTGAATCACCGCAGTGATTTCCAGTGCACCTGGTTACATCCTAAGCCCTGCTGCACACACACATTTTGGCTTCTCCAGCCTTTGCTGGCTGTCCTGATGCTTATCTGCTGCTGCAGGCATGGAATCCCTGCTGGCTCAGTCTCCACCAGCCTGTGCTTCGAGGTGGGTGAATTGATTTCACTAACACACATCTACAAACACTAGTTTTCTGCTGTGGTAAATCAACACAGCTCCACAGGATCAGACCAATAAAACATGAAGCAAGCTGGGGGTCTATTTCCTCTGCCTGAAGGGTGCTCCATCACTCCGAGCTATGATTACCACAGACCCACACCAGCAATCTCTTCCATTTCTCAGGCCCAGTCTCAGCAGCGGGATGTAGGAGCACATAGTTGCTTGTTTTAATCTAACCACCATTTATTTTCAATTATCCAGGGAAAAGAGAAAAATCTATCTCATACACAAAGCCCTGTATTTCTTCTCCTCTGGATACAAGTGGGCTGGCTGCAGAAATATAGGTCCTGGCCACATAAGTTTTGATTTGGGGAAAAGATGGAAATTGTGTCAGTGGGCAAGAAAAATATGAAAGAGCATAAAGAAGCTGAAGGAAAGATAAGTTAAAAGAGAAACTGCTAAAATAGTACCTATTTATTTTTAATACTTGTGTACACATGTATGCACATATGCAAAGTCACTTTGCACCTATAAACAAAGTTATATACGTCTGTATATAGAACATTCCCATTACCACTTGTAGGACTCATTAGGAATGTCATTATTTTCACTTTAGTCTGGGAAGAAAATATGCAGACAGGCACAATTTCTCAAAGAGAGCAACGGAGAGCATTTGAAGATATTAACCCCTACATTGCTTTCCCCTGCTTTCAGAGAGGCTTTGTTCCTCACTCAAAGTTGCCCAAACCTCTCTGTACACAAACCTGTATGTACACTCGTGGTTATCTCTTCACTCAGATGCCTAAAAGGCTGCCCTGACCAGCAGCTGATCCCTAAGACTCAGGGAAAACTTGTTATTTAGAAGCATACTCTGTGAGAGCCCACCGTACTTCTTCACTGTTGTTTTGGGTTTTGTTACTTTTTTATTTTTATTTTTTAGCCACCTCCACCAGCCTCAGAGCCTCTCACCACTGCACGAGAAAGGCTGCAAGAGCTGAAGACATTTTCTCTGTTTCTCTCTGCAAAAGCTCACATCAAATTCCAGTATAGTGTTAGAAACACTGATAAAAGCAATTGCTATGAACAAGGAAGCAGCTTCCCTTTTTGGCAGTCCTGTTTCACAATATTCTTATTGAAATCTGTCCTGCTGGTTAGAGGACCCAACAGCCCCAGACTCACTGTCCTTGTAGGGATCTTCCTTACTGGTTTGCAGCAGAAATGAGGTTGTTTGCAAGGTCAAATGCTGTGCAGGACACTGGACCTTGGACAGGACTGGATTAGACTGTAGCACCAAAGCAAACTGCAGAACTCAAAACTATGCACAGAACCAGGAATGTGTTTAACATGGGCCCACCAGCTTGATGAGCAATCTGTCCTGCTAATATCCAGATTTATTTTTTTGAGGGCTCACGTCTTAGCACTACCTCTACTTCCTCAGCTTTCACCAAGAAGCTGAAGTTTTCACTATTTCTGAATTTGTCTATTAAACCTTCATTTTCCAGTTCTAGTAGGGCTGCTGTTGACAACAAGAAAAAGGATAAGGGGTGTCATTGGATCAACCCTTTCTAAATTAGGAGACGGGTGGAATTTTAAGGCAGTGGAAAGTCATACCAAAAATGACTTATAACTGCAACTGTTACAGCTACAATTAAAAAAAAATAAAAAAATAGGTCTGCTGTGACAGAAATAAAGGTAACTACAAAATAACCTTTCTGAGGCACTAGCATTCCCATGTAACAGCCTGAAACCAAATCTAGACTGCTATGAAACAGCTTTCTGAAAAACCACGCCACAGTCCATTGGCTGGGTCACACACACGAACTGAGCTGTGACTCCTGGATCTAATGGCATCAGTCACTCCTGTCAGCAGCATTAGTTGTTGTGAAGCTGGAAACAGAGTCAGATCCCTGCAAGGGGACTCAGACAAGTTTGGTCAATATATTATTTGCTGTGTGTGCACTGACAGCTGGATCGGCTCCAAAGCCCCTGTCCAACCTCTGCATTCACCAGAGGCTTTTAGAAACTGCATCTCTACTTCAGCACAGTGGTCCACCAGAAGTACCAAGCCCTACTGAGATCCCAAAATAAAGGTTAGAATAGGTCAGGGCAGCAGTAGCCATGGGGAGAAGACGCCAGGTTTCTGTCAATGTCCAGTTAGGGAGAGAAATGTTGCTTTACAGGATTCTTTTCCTAAAATAGGAAAAGCAATGGTGTCATGCCTCCGAGGCTGATGGAGCTTCTATCTAAGCATGTTGACAATTATAATTGTAAGTAAACAAAGGAGAAGGGTTTCAGCTAAGATTGTTTTTTCTTGTCTGGCAGTGGATACTCACCTTCTCATCCTCTCCAAGAAACACCTACGCCACATTTCCAAAAGACCAACCTTGCGTTCTACCGCAGTGTTCCTACAGAGACTGTCTAGGTTCGTTATATTGAGTTCAGGCTCAACATCAGATTGGAGCAGAGCATCAAGATGCTGATTAGTGCATTACTACAGAGCAGCTGTGCTATGGTAACTGTCCACATGCTCCTCCTTAGCCTGCAGTAGAATCCCAGAGAATAAAAACATGGATTATCCCCAGGGAGAAATAAAGCTACATCATACTGCACCATTCACAGACAAAAAACACGTGAGCACAGGGGCAGTCCCTAGTGCCCAGCTGCCTCCCAGCAACAGACTGAACTGCTTTAATTTGGAAAATTGTCTAAGCTCCATATTTCACAGTATCTTTTTTAATATGCATGCTAGAGGCTGTTTCTGATTTTAGGCTGCGTAGCTTAGGGCCCTTTTGTGGTCTCTTGTGGAGTGCAGTTTATTAAGTTTCCTGAGAACACCCTTTGCAGATACAGGGGAGGACTGCACACATTACCCTCCGTGCCAGGAGGGCACGAACTGCTCCTCTCGGGCTACATTCCCAGCCCCTCCAATTGCACAGGAGCTATCCCTATGCTGTTTTATCCATTTTAAAGTCCCATAAAGACTGACATTTATGCAGATACATCTTATCCTTGTTAAAAGGAACATTTAACTCTAAGATCCTAGAAGAAGAATATGTGTGTGCTATAAGCACCCAGGAACCTGTCACACACCTTCTGCACGCTGAGATAAATGGGTCATTTTCACCAAATGTCCATCTTCGTGAGAGTACGGGCAGCCTGAGACACTGACTGACTTGTTCTGTACCTGTACCCAGTAAGTACACACAGACATCTTATCTTTAATCTTCATTAGCACAGAGCCCTGCATCCAAAAGGGAAAGCTGAATGCTGGGAAAGGACAGGGGAAGTCTGACAAAATGAGCGCAGGGCCACCTTTCCACTCCTTTCTTAACATATGAGGAAAGGAAACTGATCAAGACTGTTAAAGGAGCCCACCTGTTGTAAGAAGAGACACAGAGATGAGCCATTCTTTCCTATGCTCCATCTCACACCAATGCCAATAAATGATAGTAATGGAGAGCTAAGCTACCATCCTCTTTTCTGGAGTGAATTCCAATTACTTCAGCTACACGGATATTCAGTCACATTCCATTCTGTTAAGTGATCTCAAAACCTCTTACAAAGGTGAATCATATCACTGACCTTGTCGCAGAAAGGAGAAACTAACACACGTTGTGGTGAAGAACCTTCTTACAATCTCAGGAATAGCTGGAGCTGGTTTTACAGCCACAAAATAATTTAGGCCACATCATCCATGTTGGTGCTGGGTTCCCGTTGGCTTTTGTTTCTGCATGGAAAGAATTCATCAATCAATAGCTTTCTCATGCACATGTATCTTACATACACACATGGAATTAATTATAGCTGCTTCCAATCTAAGCCACATGAAGTCATTAAAATTCCTTCCAATTAAAGGCAATGAGCTGAAAACAAGCCTAACACCTGCAAGCCATGGAAGAATCAGTGGTTACAATAGTTTACATATGCCACCCTACCTTGGAAATTATGCAGGAGCTTTAATGTGCAGGTTGTACACTGAAAATATGGATTTCTCTGCCCAGACAGATCTTCCCACCTAAGGAGGCACTGAGATTAGAGAAGGCAATGCTCTGCAAGCCTCACTGTAGCACTCTGCATGAGATGGTCCAGAAGCACCTGACTGGAAAGCCATCTCTCATCCTATTGCTAGGGAAAGTGAAGCACAGAAGGAAAGGCTTGGCTGCACAGAATTGGTTGCTTCGAAGTCCCACCTTGAGAAAGGGTGCAAACACAGTTATTTCCCAGGTCAGGGCTGGAGCAAGCAAGCAGTCTGCAGTTCTGCTACCCTACACTGCTTTGGCTGAAAGTTGGGAGTTGAGAGAAACCAGGCTGCTGACAGTAGAAGCAAGAACCAGGGTGAGAACAGCCCAACAAGAAGCCGAGGTCCACTTGCAGCTGTTAGGCTCTGTTTGAGATTTCTATTTATCAACTATAGCCCCCTTGGTAGTGAAAAGTCACTGAAAGCATGAGAGTGCATGGGTTACTTGTAGCAACACATAACTGCAGCCTCACCCAGTACTGCACCAGCCTCCAAACTAAAGGAGACAAGAGCTGAATATTCTCCATGCAACCATTTCCAGAGTGCTCCCCAGCCAGCTCTGGAGATGCTGACTCCTGGGGACTTCATATCAGTCTCACCCTCCATGAATACACAAACTGCCATAAAACCACCACTGCTTAGTGTCACTCCATCATCCACAGTTTGCACTGATGGAGCTTTTGGGAAGGAGGTAGGAAGTTAAAAGAGAGAAAAACTTCTGAAATTCATGTGAGCTATTTTCTATGCTTTTGTAACACAGCAGCACTTCAGACAGAGTGCAGATTGTGTTTGCTCCCTCTCCTATTTGCAGCATTGATATTTGCTTAATGATCTTTTTTCCTTTCTTCTCTGGGCGTTCAGTGGGAATCATCTGCATCTCTGTTTCCCTACCAGGAATGAATGAACCACAAGTGCATTTTGCATTCAACTTAACAGGCTGATTGACTTTAGACTAAGTTTCACTATTTCCCATCTGACTTTCATTACCTAGAATAAGATGGTAAGTCAACCTGAACTGAAAGCAATTAAGGGAGCTTAGGAAGAGGAGAAAAAAAAAAAAAAAGAAGAAGAAAAGAAGAAAAAAGCATTTTCTCCTCAAACACATAATTGTACAAAAAATAACACTAAATGCAAATGACTTATAGATGCGCCAATCTGGTTCTTTTATTGTCACACTGAAGGCAAGAACTACAAAGGGGCTAATATTTGTAATCTGCAGACACAGTAGTACTGTTAAAGTATGTTATTTAACACCTTCCAAAAAATCTCCTGGGTTTGTCTAATAGTATCTGAAGGAAGGTTAAAAACCTCTTCCTATTTAAACCCCAAAACACTGACTCAAGCAAAGTGTGCAACAGTCTATGTAGATTAAAACCCCACTTTGTATTTCACACAAAGTGATGCAGAAGCCCCTTGCCGGCATGACTGGCAGCAAGGTCAAAGGCGTTAAGGTCATATGGCTTTAAGGGTTGTGCCCAAGGCCAAAATATTTTAAATGCACTTTCTCCAAACTTATGGAGTTTTACGGGCCAGTATACATCAGCGAGATGTTAACAAGTGTTGCAGTAATGGGTGGATGGTTGTCTTACGTTTTACCTATTGTTTCACTTTTTCACTTCTAATGATGGGTATGCTCTGCCTCCAGACCAATATAAATTGAGCTCCTTCAAAAAAATCACCTAATGGTGATTTTAACCTAGACACTGTGTTGCTTAAACCACAAGGTCTTTAGGAAGAGATAACAGGCTTTGTATATAGCCCATCATTTATGTTAACAGGTGAGAGATTAGGCAAAAAAGACAAGGAGTAATGATAGCAAATCCCTAGAAACCAGGCAAGGACTCACAGCACAGGAAGGGATGTACACCATATCAGCTTGTTTGAATCTCAGCTCAAACACCTGATAAATTCCCACCATTAAGTCAGCTTTGGATCACTCATCTGAATAACACATCCCATAAAGGAAGGTTCTCCAAATAGGGAGAACTGACATTAAAGCCTTCCTCTATTTCAGCAGCAGAACAGACTTAAGATAAACCTTATGTCAGGGCTTTACATCAGGGTAAGACAAAAACAAAAAAAAACAGAGGATGTCTTCCACCTCAAAACGTGCATGCTGCAAGCCATTGTAACTTGTCCATGAAATCAACAGATTTCTGGCCACAGCATTTTGCTTATGGTGTATCAACTGGAACCACATGCTGAATGTGCATCCATAGCCTTTGGGGGTTTGCTTTTGGACAGCTTAACACAGAACAACATTTTCTGTCTTGTTTCCATGCAAGTCTGTATTGCTGGGTATTTATCCTCTAAGCAAGCTCTTCTGTCGCATTAAAAGTAGTCAAACCTTTCATGTCTTATTACAAAGAAGAATGCATCATTAGATTGCGTGTTTAAGCATCCAAAGGAAGAAGATAATTTATCCATCAAGTAATAAGCTGCCACTTCGCTCTGTGATGTTGAATGGTGTGCAATACATTTTTTGTGATACCTCCCAGCAGGAACTGTAGGGAATATGGATGTAAGAATAGTGCCATGGGTAGCAGAAGTCTGCAAACCAGCATCATCCAGCAGTTTTCCGTCAGGTTGTGAGGCTCCAACACCTCCTTTAGAGATGCACAAGCAAGAATTACTATGCATGTTACAGGCAGAGGATGCATGTGTAGGTTTGTCTGCATATGTGTTTGTTTTAAGTTCTCAATCTGCTTGTTGCAGGAACGTAAGTGCCTTCCTGCCAGGTAGCAGTAATATGATGAACCTCTCTCATACTGAGTCTTTCAGCTGTGCTTAAGAAGAGAACACATTCAATCTTTTACTTGGTCAGGAATGTGTTTTCTTCTGTTCTGTCAGGAGAGCAAGATCTGGTTTATAAAAACTGCTGCCAGACACCATAACTGTAAGAACATATTCTCCTCATAGAACATCTGGCCTCCAGAAATATCAAAGACATTTCAGGAAATTGTCTCTGCATAATGTGGAGGATCTCGTTTGCCTAATTTTGTGGAACAATCAGATGCACAAAACTTAAGTGATTTTCTAAGTACAAGAAATCTCTGGCAGCACTGAGAACAGGAGTGGGATCTGTTCACTCTTCATCCTAAAACCACCATTCAAATACATTTGAGCTGAATGCTCAAATATAACAAAGCAAATAGTAGCAGCACATCCTAAACCCTGTTCATTGATAACAGATGTATGTGTTTCTCTACTATCCACCATGAAATGTCTTCCTATCCTTGGCATCTTTCTGTGTCACATCTTAAGCTCCACCTTATGTGTACCCAAACAAACTTTGGACAGCGTGCAGTCGATATAACACTGCTTGTCCTACATGGCATGACAATGGCCAAGCAGCCCTTTCCTATTCTTAGCTAATTTCCAGAGATATCAGGTCCAACTGAGCAAAAATGATATCAGCTATTCAGAGTACTGGGAGCAGCAAGACTACGTGTTGATGTTTTTAGTGCTGACTGCCCTCTCCTCCTACCCTTACTGTAGTCCTGGGACCCAAAGGAAAAGCTCAAAAGATCATTTTTTTTCACAGTTTGTCTTTGAACTCAGTTTCCTGACCCCTCCAACAGTACATCTGCACAAGCAACAATGACTGTGCAGCAAAGATAAGACCAGGAAAAAACAGCAAAGAGAAGGGAGGGGATTGAATACCTGATGTGGTATCATCATGAAAACTTGTCTTGGGAAATCAAACCTGAATGTTCCCACCTGCTTCTGAGATTTTAACAACCCATTCCTCGCTAATTGTTTAACCGATCTATGAAATTAAATCAAAGCAGGACAGTTGTCCCTTATGCTTATTTACCTTAAAGTCTGCTTCTTCTGTTTCAGACCTAAAAAAAGGCTGTCACACCCACAAGCTCCTTTGACTTTTTTTTATTTTTGGCTAGCTATAGCACTTGATTTATTAATTAAAAAAATATTATCCCTGTCTGCCAGTTTTTCCTGGAGTATTTATGATGATTACACTACTAGGTGCTATAGAGTTATTTATGTATCAATATCTGCTCACTAATTTATTTGTTCATAATAATTTTTTTAATAAACCCGTAAAGCTGTTTTTTCCCCCTTCATTATTTCTGCCAAGCAATGCATCTTCCCTTATGACAATGACCTCAACCACCAGAAGGAAGGAAGACACCTTATAAGAGCCCTAGGTTTTGAGAACCTTTATGATCTGAGACTAGAAGCAGGGGGCAATACTTCTTTTGCCTAAAATTCTTTTGTACAAGTAGAGTTGTTCTTGTGCCTTTGTGCCCTGCTTTTCTTTATACCCTGTGGTATTCACTAACTGTTGCACTCATCCACATCTCTTGCTGAGCATAGGGAAATCTGCATTCCACAAGGAAGGTATAGCGCATATAGCATGACAGACTGAGGACAGTTTTGGTGTTTCTGCCCATGAGTGGCAGAAGCTCCCAGAAGTATCTGGGAGCCACTTCTGATTCATGAGGTTCAGTACAGGGAATCAAGGAAGAATTCACAGTGGGCACAGCAAACAAAATGGTACAGATTCCATTGGATTCAATTCCAGCTGGCTGCAATTTCAAGTGACCACACTTAGCTGGTTACACAATTTAAAGCAGAGCCAGGTTTGGTGCAGAAGCAAAGATTCCTCTTGGATCACATTCTAACTGAACTGTGTAAGTACAAACACATAACAGCTAAAGAACTGCATTTATACAGCTGGCCTGATATCCTAGTTGATACCTTCAGGCATCTAAATATCTTCAGAAAGTCATTCCAAGTCCAGCAGCTGACAGAATCCTACTGCAGACCATCCACTGAGGAGCTAAGACAGCTAGCAAAGACAGCAGTTCCCTCACAGAGAAGGTCTCTTCATAAAGAACAACTGCAAAGCAATTCCAGACTAAATAATGGGGACAAAATGCCTTCAATTTCATGTATGATTGAAGGGAAAGACAATATGAGAACCCTCTGAGAATCCATTGGGACAACAGTGGAGAATGCGGTAGATCTCTTCCTACATCTTCTAGGAATCTCCCCCTTGGACCTAAGGCAAATCGCATACAGTAAGATACTGACAAATAAGATTTATGATGTCAAAAGGTCTCCCTCCACTTTCATTCCTTGGTGCCATCTGTCCCATACAAGGAACTCATAGGGCACTCATAGGCCTTATCTGAGCAGAGCCTTTGGTTGGAGTCTTGAAAACGGGAAGATGGGGGGGGAGGGTGGGTGAATCGCTCTGCCAGGTTGCCTGCACTGTGCTCAAGGGAAGTACGGACCTCTCAGCTGGAGGGAGTTTTATGCTCCATTCACTCTTCTCAATTCCCAAGAGCTGGGCTGCTGGTCCTCCCCACACATCCTTTTTCCACTCCTGTTTTTTCACCCCAATGTGACCATTCAGTTATTTTTCAGCACCCTTGCAGGTCCTACAAGCTTAGACAAGACTTTTAAACAAATCCAGCTCAATGAAAATACTGTCCTCTTTAATTTTTCAGGCATAAAACTACCCGAATGCCAGGGTGGGGAAGAATGAATCCACGCACTGAGCAATTACCCAACTGTTAATTTCTATAAACATAGTGGTATTTGATTTGAAGTGCACTGAAGGCACGGAGTCGCCAACCACGTTCAGCATGTACTGGAACAGCCGTTCCTTTAACTTTACAGGAGCCGTTTTATCTCGGCACCCCAGCAGCAAGCAAGTGGAGGAGCCACGTCAAATGTGAAATAAAAATGAGCAATGCCTATAAAAGAGAGATATCATGAGAATCTGCCACTTGGGAATAATGAAAGGCTCAAGCAGGTTGCGCTGATTGTGCAACCTACTAGAGGCCTGTCAGCTTTGATAACAATGGCAGCCATCAATTCCTGTAAAAATGGCAACAGCATGAATTGGAAATTGTGAAGCACCAGTTAAGGTCGAAATGAGATTTTCTTCAAAATGCATTTGTCTGCGTGTTCCCACTCACTTGAAAAGCTCCGGACAGATCAGAAGGAACGTGAAGTAGACAGGGTTTTTTTTTTTTCTTTTTCTCATTCTTCCTCCTCCTTCATACAAAGTATTTTTAAATGCCAAAAGCTTTCACAAAACAACAGCAGTTTCAGATCTGCCAAAGAGCAATTTGAAAGTGAAAGGTATTCTCTTTAAATTACTTTGGGAAATGATATATGTTACGAAAGGCGTTTACTTTTAAGAGTGTTAAAGAGATACCAAAAATCCCATTTTATTGTCAGATTACTGAGGCAGGCAGTGGAGGGGAAAGAGCTGTGTAAAACTGCCTGAGCTCCTCTTTCCTGGAAACCTACAGTGATGTAGCAGACCAGACTGAAAAAAAGCAGTGACTTGTCTGGAAAATCCTTTATTTTTATTTTTTCTAATATATTCCAAAAATAGTCAAAGCTTCTACAAATGATACATATTAATAGTGGGGAGAGTACACAGCTTGCTACACCGTGCTGTTTGGCCTTCCTATTTAGGCAGCAGTCACGATCAGTTTTTGTACTGTCTAAAGGAAGGCTGACTCAGAAGAAGAAAATTAGTGAGTTTTCTTACTTAGCTCTAGATTATAGTATTTAGAATGTGGATTTTTGTATGCTTTATATCCCCTAGCCCTTCGTTATAAGGAAGGATCTTTTAATCTTCATTTTTCTAAACACCATCACGCCTGTTATTTCCCATAGGAAAGATCAAATCGAGTCAGACTTTAATACATGCCTCTTCTAAATGTAAGATGGGCTGGATGGAAAATAACAAAACAGGCCTTAAAAAAAAAAACGAAAAGAAAAGAAAATATGAGCCTGGAATCTGAATGGGATGAACACAATTGTGTTCAGTGCAAAGAAGGCAAACCTCAGGACTAAATTTTCTCACAAGATGAACAATCAAATGTAAGCCAAAGAATGGGTTCACACCTGATGTGCAATAGTCTCTTTGCTTATAACTCCCAATTATATTTTCTTTCTCTTATGTGTTTTTAAATCTCTTCTGATCTGACAGAGAAAGAATTGATAAAAAGAAAGCACGCCCTGAAAATCCTAGCACACTACTTACCACTAGACTTCTCTACCTGAATGTAACCTTGGTTACACCCTCACCCAGTTTCCAAGGGGAAAATTATAACTCAAGTAAAACAAAGCAGACAAATGTAGCTCCCCTTGGGGTCAGGTGCTCCACTCACCGGTGCTAGTCCTGCAACAAGCACCAAGGAGGTAGGACTGGAGAGAAGAAGAAAGACTTTTCCATCTTCTTGAAAACAGAAAGCAACAAGTTTCCTCTCAGAAAGTGGTTCAGGCGGAACAAAGCCTCATTGCCCTTTCCCCTAGGACTGTCCCCTGCATTCCCCAGCTCCTGTCTTTTGCCTGTGCAAAGTCACAACGCCTACTAGGAAGTTTTTAAAGCTGAAGGACCAAAGTTGGCTTTGTGATTTCTTTGATTGTGATTTCTTTGAGCTCTGAGACTTGGCTTCAAGGAACAGAGATTGCAGTACAGCTCTGTGTGAAATGCCCTGTGTTCTTACAATCCAAGATATTGCAGGTAACCATTATGAATGAAATGAGCCACAGACAGCAACACACAGCATGGTATTGTACTTCTGTTAGACAGCTTGGGTTTATACAAATGCACTAGGATTGACAGGAGGATTTCTCCCTGAATCAGAAAGACCTAAAAGAAAGATTAAAAACAAAACAAAAAAAAACTTATAATAAAAGGAAAAAAATGGTTTCCAGTTCCCACTGTTTCTTGCTTCCTTTGCTATTTCAACTCCAAAGCTCTTCCATCAAATAGGCTGCAAATCTGAGTTTTCTGAGTATGAAGCGCACACAGCCATGCATACACACAGAGTTTCACTTCATTGCATCTGTCAGCTGCAGTGGATTCTTTTCTCCTGAGCTTCTTGGAGAAGGCTAGGGACTGTTATTCTCCAGACTGCAGAAAGTAAACAGTGATGTAACTAAGATCACAGATTCAGAATAAGGGGGTTTGAAGAATTATTTGTGAATCTGTCACGTTAGAAAGTTAAGAGAATGGAAAGTTTGGAAAGACCAACACGCCAAAACCAGGCACTACATCCTTCCATAAAACAAATCCTGGTTTTCGCCCAGGGAATATGGACTCAGTTTCTAATTCCAGGATATGTAAAGGTCTCTTCACAACACCCGAGTCTCAACTGATACCTAAAATGGACAGCACTTCTGCAGAGCACAGTAACAGAAACATCTGTGCATAAATATATGTATATGAATATCTTCCCACCACTAGTTCTGATTGCACCTGCTCTCTGAAAGCCAAAGTTTGTCTCATCATAACTGCAAGAGAAGTTTCCAAGGTGAAACACAGCTCATTGCAGGAAAATGACATTCACAATTCATATCAGTGACAAAATCGCCTCAGCTTGAGGGGGTGGGGACACAGAGGGGCTATTTCTTCAGGTGGGATATTAAAAAGCAATACATTTGACTATTTGTGAAAAGCATGGCTTGCCAGGGACTCTACCCATGAGGGCCTGAGGGCTCCCAGGCTCCCTGATTATTTGCTATTCCCAGCCTGCAGCTGCAACTGAAGCAATTTCTCGCCTTCATATTTTATTCTCAGAAGCTGGCTTCTCAGTCATACCCTGTGTAGGTAACAGATGTTTCTTTTTGTGTTGAAGAACATGTCTGGCCAGGTAGAGAGGGCAGCCCATGGGGAAAGATGAGCTCATTCTCCAACAACCAGAGCTCTCTGGAAGCATTTGGGACCAGCTGGAGCCTTGGGCACCCACCTTACAGGAAAGCCCAGAGAGGCTCAAGTGGCAGGGACGGACCTAGGTGTTATATACAAGTGAATGTTTTTAGGGTGGGTTGTCAGCACAGCAGGCATGGAAGGGCATTTGCATGCTACTCTGATTGTAGCTGCATACAGCAATCCTTTCCCAGCACACCCTAATACACTCTGGTGGTGTGCTTCAGCCGTCACTTTCACTCTCATCACAGAGCAATGGGGATTCAGAATAAGCCATATATTGGTGATTCATTCCCACTAGAATCAAAGGGTTTAAGTGCCCCTCCTGCCCTTGTTTCCTTATCTGTCAGCTGGTAGTGGCACAGTGACAATGAACGCATTAGAGACTGGGTGATGTTCACACACTCACTGGATGCAGGAGGCTGGCAAAAGCTAATTTCGGTGAGCTGTGAAAGAAAAGCCTCAAGAACAGCTCTGGGCTCAGTGTGAGCTTCCAGAACAGCAAGGGCACATGCTACACCACTTGCCCATCTTTGATATTCCACTTCCATCATCATCACAAAGAAGTAATCAATTAAAAATTAATACCCCAGCTCCAAGGTAGCAGTATTATTTCCTAATAAGTTTCTTCCCAGCAATTGCAGGGCAGTAAATCTGACATGACACAGCCATAAGAGGAAAAATATTAAATTTAAACCTTTTTTCTCAAGGTCTGTTCAGAATTCACCCCCATGCTTGCAGAAGTTTGAAGGCATGGAGGATCCTGCCCTTCTCTTTTAAGCAATGTAAGGTGCACTAGTGAAAAACAGCTGTTATATTTGGCCCAACAAAGCCTTCTCATTTTCTAACAACACTCACATAAGCAGAGACCACATATTTCTTTAAGGCACATAAGCCAGTTTATCACATCACCACCTACCCAGTGCCTGTCAATTACCTTCATGTTAACCCATGACAGCTTTAGAAGGCTAAATCAAATGTGGAGAAAGGTCTCATAGCTGGGGTTACCAGTAGGATCCCCAGTCAACTACTCCTCTTTAAAATTTCCTTGCCAAAAGCATTCATAATCCATAACACAGCTTCATCCCTCTATTTCTCTTCCTTAAGGTCTCATCTTTCCCATAGCAAAATGATTATGGGAGATTATGTGTTCTTGCCCAAAAGCATGACGTTGACAGCTACAGCAGAGTGCTTATCTCTCACTAACCCTGCACTGCCCCACATCCAGCCTTCACATAGCTCAGATGGACTTACCTGCTGTGCTCCCCATGACCCAATGCTAGGCATCTTACAGCCATTTGCCAAGTACGAGCACTCCGTCCAATGAAGGACGGTTTCTATCTGCAGAGGGGATTTAACAACTGAAGGAGGAAACAGCCACAGTCAAAAGGAGAAAATACTGAATTGTCCATGTGAGCTGCAAAGTCTGATAATAACCAGCGAAGTCCCTCTTCACCTCAGACTAAAAATCTCAGCTTTTAGGACTAACTCATAAGCTAGTCAGCCTCCTTGCCTTCATCCCCCCAATGTTTAACACAGGATACTAAAGCATAAAATAGTGCCCTCGGCTGTTTTTCAGGAAACATTATGGGATCAAATATGTCATAATGCATCTCTTTATCTTTCCTCTGAGGGAAGTTTTCCTCTTTCGTTCATCAACCTTCCCTGGTGAGTTGGTACTATTGATGACCTCCTACTCTCCATTGGACCAGCTTTATCATTCGCTTCCATTTCCTTTTTTTTTTAATTTTTTTTATTTTGCCATGGCCTTTGGGCTATTCAGTCCCCAAAACACTCAAAAACCAACAGTTAACTACGTGTTCAGTTTCTTCCTGAAGACAAGTACTGGAGATCTTTGTCCAGCCCCAACCTCCAGACGGAATAAGAAAGAAGACACCATTCACGCCTACGAGGAGAGCCCTGGGGTTGTGCATACGTACATGGTGATGTCCCCCACTCAACAACAGCGTGGGCCACTCCCCAGCTCCTATTCCACACTGAAAAAAGGCAAAGCTGAAAGCAAAGACAACCAAGGGCAGCACGAGCACCCAGCCTCCCATGCGACAGCTGGGCTGCAGCACAGCAGCACGTTGAGCCCAGACCCCCTGTCACTCAGCCCTCTGCCTAAACCACAGGGCCATTAAGCTAATAGGCATTAGTGTATGATTTTTCCCACAGGAGCATTTATTTCCTTGTGTGGTTAACAGCTCCGTCTTGTATTTCTCTCTGCCATTGCTGTGTTGGCATTCTGCAAACCTCCTTAATTGTTGTTCCTTACCCTTTCCTCTTGGGTTTCTGTCTGCCTTGGGAGTGAGGTAGACTGAGATGTATTTCATCTTGCCTGCTGCAGTAATGATGTTTGCCATCAGAGAAAAGGTTTGATCAGGGACAAGGAGGGGGAGGATTTAAAGGAGAAAAGCAGCAAAGGAAACATGAATGAAAAGCAGCTCAGAGAGGAGAGACTGAAAGGGTTGATTTGACATCTGATGCTTCACAGAAATTCTTGGCCATGTCTCCTTAACTGGAGCCTTTGTGCTCCCTCTCTAGCAGCAGCAGCACAGTCATGCTGCAGAAAGTCTGTAGAATCCCTTATCCTCAAAAAAAGCAAATACTATCTCTGCACCAGAAGATAAAATGTCCTGCATGGATTTTGCAGGGTTGCAAATCCTAGAAAACTGTTTGGCTCCACTTTACACACTGCTACTACTTATTCTTTGGGCTTTGCCTCTTATTTCTAGCCAAAGAGACTTCAGTGCCTTGACAAAATATCCCCACTGTTTTTCATTAAGAGGAAGTATATACAGGAACTGAAATCAAATCCTCTCTCTGATGGAGCCTTTCCCCTTGGACAACACCAGGCATGACTCCACACAGTCACAGGGTTGTAGGAAACAGGACTGGAAGAAAGAGAAGATGGTCATCCAACACCATGACCATTCTGCCTTGGTACTGCTGATACTGCTTTATATGCACTGTTCCTCATCCTCATGTCTCAGGGTTATTAATCCACTGCCCACAACGGACATGAAATGCACAACAAGAGGAAAGGAGTTTGGGTATGGAAGTCTCTGGCTGGATGAGGGGCAGAAGTCACGATGCAAAAACCAACTAGCTGCCTTGAGCACTGTCAAAGCCCAGGGAAAGCCACATGCTGCCTAGAACAAGTGGAGATGCTTTTCTTCCCAAATCAACAAAGTTTCCAGGATATTTCAGGCCTTAAATCTGTCATTGCATCAGAACAGGATATAGCCTCTGAGGCCACAATAATCCTGAGTGATGCATTACAGAGAGGAAGCACTCAGCTCTGTGTACATATATACATATACCACGCCATGCAGTAGGATGCCTGTGACACAACACATCCCCACCAGGGCTGCTGAATTTTCCTACTGCAAAAGTGACAGCCACTGTAAATGAAGGTGTGTTTGGATTTACGGTTCATATATAGATACACAAATGTATTTCTGTATCTCTTTATGCATCCTGAGGGCTGCCTCATTTCCATCTAGGAACCCCTGGACAAATAGAGGTATTAAGCATACAGGCCACGCGTTCCACATTGCCTGCACAGAGCATCCACACAGCAAATCTGGTGTTCAGGGGAAAGGCACAGCATGGGTACCTAAGGACAGACCACACTGAAAAGCCAGGAAAAGTATGACAAATTCTGAAAATCAACCTAGATGATGACTCTGGGACAAATGAAGTTGACTTGCCTAAGAAAAAAAAATGATGTCCCATGGTCTTCATCTCTATTTACACGGTGGCATGCAACTAGGTAGGAAAGTGGATTATATTACATAGATAAATAGATCTCATAGATAATAAATTGCACAGGAAAACAAATAAAACACATCAAGCAGGCAGATTCTGCACTGGTACATCAGCTGTTTGAAACACTAACAGTCATTACTAGGGGTGAAACAGTAACGAGCACACCAAAAGGCCACATTCATACCAGACACGTGTGCCACTGACACCTCCCCAACAGATGATGAGGAACTGAAGTGTCTTAAAAGGCTGCACTTTTCTTTTGGGACTGGGCAGCACTAACGATCAATGGCGTGGCATTTTACACTGCTCCTTTCCGGATGCTTTCTGCAGCAGTAACATAATTTTTCTTTCTATCAATTTTAGCAGAAACGCGTGTTTGGCACACACAGTCACTCTGAACACAGAAAATAGAAACAACCCTCTCTTCCTACAGAGCAGTGATTTAATATTTCCAGATGTGAGCCCAAGCTCAGCCTTGCTGTAAAACCACTTGAATTCCAACACACTGTGACTGCAGAGAGGTGCTACTGAACAGGAACTTTTTCAGCGTGCCCTTAATTAAACCCAGCATGGCAGGGTACAGCTTTCTGCAGTTTGCATCTGTACCTTATTCGCCTGAAACCCCTGATGCTCACTCTGGGGATACAACTCCCTGTGCATCAGCAAGAAACAGAAATCAGCCCAGGGAACAGCTCAAACCACAAGGCAGCACTGCCACCCTCTGCTACTACTGCAGATATGCAGACAGGAAAGGCAGGGCTGTTGGACTGAGTAAGAAATTCACCAGCATAACAGAATCGTTGTTTCTAAGCTTGGACAGCAGCTCCTGTACTAATGAAGAAAGCTGTCAAACTCTGGCTTCAAGAGAGAGTTCCATTCCACATCAACACAAGAAGTCGCAGACATGGGACCCCAGAAATGATGCTTCAGTCTAAAAGTACTCACAGCAATATGGGTACATTCAGTTGCACTGGTCTGGCTATTCACAATTTGCATGCTCTTCGATAACTGCATCTATGGACTGGGCTGCTTCAGAATCCCAAGCAGGAATCATGTCCCTGTGCATGAGATCACTCATACAAAGTCATCCCAATTCCATGCTTCTTGTACCTACGTGGCTGATTTCCTTCTCAGGGTATGGGAGAATGACTGAAAATTATATCATATCTCAACTGAATAGATCACACAGCCAAAAAAGAAGGCAACTGCACTATTAGAAGTCATTTTTCTCCACACCCAAGAGAGCCTTAGGGGAAGAGGTTTAAGTCTGTTTAGAATTGGATAGACCTGACAAATCTAAGTTCTGCTTTGGTCTTGTGCCCACGAAGGAAGTATGACTGCACTCATGTTCTGTACGTACCTAAAAGAATGTGGAGGCATCATCCAAACATGGAAGACTTCAATCCTCCTTTAAGCCCATAGAACAACTCTATTTCTGTTCAGATAAGGTGCAATTTCGTACCCCCACCTAACCCAGCTCACATTGCTGTATCTGATTTAACTGACTCAATTTTTCTTCAGTCAAAGAATATCTTAACAGACAGATCCTTTTCATCTCTTCTCCATTACCCTAGACTGCTAGACTTAGCTGCATATGCCTTCTATAATCAGTTACTAAGGTGAATTAGATGCATCTCGTTATCAAATCCCAAGTCATATGTCATTACAACCATACATTCACTGTCTAGATACAGCTGCCAGAAGTCAGCTCATAACACAATGGAAAGCACAGCAATGACAGCAGAATAGCAAGGTCCTAGGGTACAGCAAGTGAGGATTTGCTCGGAAGCAAAAGCCATGGGCAAAGAAATGAAGGAAAGAAGCTGCTCACCTTCAGAAAACCACTCGTATGCAGGGATCACCAACAAGACACCATCACCTGGTGGGTCTGGCTCCACCCCTTCCTGTCACTCAGGTACATTGCATGCACCTGAGCTCCCCTGGGTTGGTCCTGCCTTCCCACCAGGCGCTTCATCACTGGTTCAAGCATGACTTAGCGTTTCTGCTACAAAGCTGTAACTCTGATCCATCAATCCACACTCCCTGGTTCTTCTACATAGGCAGAAAGTGAAGAGGAATTGGAAATTTGGCAGAGGAAATATTGCCTCTATTCCACCTGTGAGGAAAGAGAACTACCACAGGGACAGAGGGAACATCTCTATCTGATAGTTGAAAAAAGCATGGTCAGATCTGCTCAAACAATACTCATGATTATTTCTACTGTGACAGCTCCCAGAGACCAATCATTATCAAGAACAAGTACAGGTGATTTTATGAAGGCAAAGCTACAGCAGGATTTGCCTAAGAGCTTCTCACACAGTAACGAAGCAGCAGAATAAAGTCCTTGAGGGACACATCGCAACCTGCCTTCTGCACCTTCTCCTATATCAAGCTGCCTTGCTATAGTCACACTATCTGCTTCCCAAGGATGATTCTGCACACTCACAGAGGCCAAGACATTCAGAAGGAAGAAAGAGACCCTTACATGAGTGGGTCAGCAATACAGGCTGTGCACCCTCCCTGAAGGGTGGTCCATGGAGCTACCAAGTTGCCCTGCCTGCAGTACCCCATGCAGCACCAAGCATTAGGCTGAATTCAGAAGAAGAATGATATCCTTTAATACGCTCAGGTCACTGCCATAAATTTGTCTCTTTATAGATGGTTGCTCTGATCAGCGCTTTTGCTATCTTTCATAGTGTGGCTATAAGCAGTCTCGTGGCTTTCTTTCACCACGGGGTTTTGCAAATGGACTACATTGGACCTGCGGTCCAGGCACTTTTACACCGCTGAAATTTGTTTTGTCACAGAGTCCATTAAGCAGAAACGGTTCTGTGCTGCAAAGCAACTCTTTTGTACCCCTGTAAAATCATATAAATCTACCAGTCTTGCTGCCAAGAGCAACTGCAAACAGGCTAAGGGACTTCTGCGGGAAGCCAAGGCTATTAAGTGCTACCGACTGGACTTTAAAACACAGGCTACTGCTAGTTCTTTTAAACTCTGTGTTAATGACTGTTACACACTCTCCCCAGCTCCTCGTTTCTCTCTTTTTTATTGGAAGATATGTCCTCATCTTCTATTTTTTGCTGTAAAATGAGCACAGCTATTATTATCCTATGCCCTTCATCATCCACTGGCCTGGCCATGCTCCTGGGGCTGACCCATCCTCATGTAACAAAACTCTTATCCTCTGAGGAGCAGACAACACAACTTACTTCCTTATAAGCACAAAAACCAGAAGAGAAATCACAAAGCTGGCAGCTGTAGGGTTTTATCCTAATTACAGAGCTCATTTCCCCAGCTGAGATGAGGCCTGTTAGCTCCCCTCCATCCTATCCCATAGACCAGTGACACCTGCAAGACAATTTCCAGCCACAGCATGAGGCTGAACGTGGGGAGCTGCCTTTTACAGGGACTTCACAGCCTCCCTATTGCTCTGCTGGATTATTTTTTTCCTTAAAAACCCAGAGTTGGGCTGAGGCACTGCAGATCTGAAACCTCTGCAGGCTGCTTGTGCTGGAGGAAGGCAACCATGACATAGCAGCAGCACCAAGATGATAACAAAAGCCCTGAATGTAGTAGTGGTGAGTCATACACATGCTGCAAAGGAACCACCTGTAAGCAAAGACTCATATCCTTCAAAGCCCAGCTCCCAACTAGCCATGTCCTTGGCTGTAGAAAGAAGAGAGCAAGATCTAAATGTTATAAGCAAGAATCAAGCCTGAAGGACAACAGAAGAGGAAGACTCAGTTTGTCAGATAATAATGTCTCTGCTACTGCTGAATGACATTCTTTCTGCAACAGCGTTTACAAGAGATACGTGTGCTCCAGCCTGCCCTGAAAGAAAGACAAACCCCAAGGAGACTTCCAGTAGTCTCACAGAATTTGTGACATGATCTTGTGACAGGTTGCCTGCTGAGAAAATGTTGGCAATATCACTTCTGGAAATTAAAAATTAAAAAAGTCCATCTCATCTCCCTGAAAGCCCTCGGTTAATTCCCAGCGCCAGCTCGCAGAGTGAGGTAACCAAAACTTGCAGCAGGCACCCAGCACGGTAGTTGCCATTAACACTGCATCTGCTTGGATGCAAAACCCCCAAAAGCACCAGTGAGAAATGCCACACAGGGCCGTCCTGCAGCTATGAAGCACTGGTTTTGTGTATGTACATTGAGCTGAGCCCTAGCATAGGGCTGGAAGGACCTCGGGAATGAGTACATAATAGGCCAGGCTGGATGGGGCACAGGCAACCTGATCTAGTGCTTGACCTAGTAGTTGGCAGCTCTGCCTACAGCAGGGGATTGGAACTACACAGTTTTTGAGGTCCCTTCCAGCCCAAGCTATTCTGCGATCAAAACCTGTTCAGGGAACTAAAGAGGAGTGACAGACCTCTAACACAGCCTCAGCACTTACATTGTGAAGGTCCTGGGCCTCCACAACCTCCTGTGATCACACAGCCATTCTGAGGGAGGGGGGAGACCTGAAGTAGCTCTTCTGAAGCCTGTTCCAGCTGAACTTTATCTCCTGACCCATCTACCCACCCTTGCAGATGATATCTAAGACTTCATAAGCATGTCACCCAAATCCTTTTTCAATGACAAGGCACGCAGATTATACGTTTATTTTGTTTACTTTACCTTAGCACCAAGTATTTTTGTACTCGCCAGCTCTCCACGATACAAAGTATATTACCAACACTTCTTGCTACAAACGGGACTTACCCAGAAGAGATCCAGAAGCAACTCAGACACAAAAACACCCATTGATTTCAGTAATATTTAGGTGTAGAGGCTTCTCAGACACTGTCAATCTCCTTAGGTGCTTTTATGAATCTTCCAGTACCTAGGCACCTTTGAAAACCAAATCCAAATGCCACACACTACAGCCTCCCACTAGGATGTCTGAATTGTTTCATAATAGGTATGAAAACCCAGCAGCCTCTACGCAATTATCCAGCTGACAGCTGCTTCCACTACAGCAGTGCTAACATTTGTATGACTGAGTACCAAAGTGGGACAGCTTTTGTCTATCAGCACAGAAATATTTGGCCAGAAGTCGACTAAGCAGCCTATGAAAGCTGATGCAGGTAACAACAGAGATAGCAGAAGAGAGTTTCCAAATGTGACACAATGGATTAACTCACCTCATCTTTCCCCTATTTCCTTTGGCTTTTTTTTCCCCCTGTTCTTTTTTTTTTCATGCAAGCAAACATTCAAAGACCATCTCACACCTGAAAGGAGGCAAAGCAAACATGCTTTAGGACTGCTGTGGGACCCTGCACAAACGTAGGAAGCAGTGCTGTTACAGATACTTGTCCTCATTGCCTGTCCTGCAGATAAGGGCTGCGGAAACGTTGCTCTCTTTGCTACTTATAGGACAGGAGGTAACGGCCTCAAGTTGTGCCAGGGGAAGTTCAGGTTGGATGTCATGAAAAATCTGATATTAGGAAAAATGTATTGTCAGAAGGAGTGGTGATGCATTGGAACAGGCTGCCCAGGGAGGTGGTGGAGTCACTGTCTGTGGAGGTATTCAAGAACCCCGTAGATGTTGCACTGAGTGATATGGTTTCGAGCGGTCACAGGCAGGAGTTGATGGTTGGTCTGGATGACATTAGTTGTCTTTCCAACCTTAATGATCCTGTGATTATCATGTCAATGTGTCCCTTCACCTTTAGCCACGGAGAGCATAATTTTGAAGCCTACAGCTCAAGATCTTTCTGCTGAGCAAATTATGTGCACCAGCCCTGACCACACAACAACAGCTCAGTTTTAAAAATGTGACCAAGTCCACATTCCTTAAATTCAGCAGTGCTTCCCTGACACAAAACATTCATGTAACTGGTCACAGAGACTGCTGTGCCAAAGTAGCTTAGATATAAACCAAACTGCACCATTCACAGATGTAAGAAAGGCAGAAGCAGGAATGTCTCCGGTGCCATCTGTGCATGGTGCATTGCATGTACACAGAGAGTAAGTGTTTTAATTGCTACAGCATCCATACAAAATAATGCAGCCATTACAGCTAATCCTTTAAAGCATTGTATCCTGCAATATACCTCTATCCCTTCACTGACAGCATCATTTACACATTCAAATGTAACAAAAGAGAGATCTGGGAAGAACCATTCTTCTCCATATTCAAGTACTTCATCTGGTCCTAAATAAGGTCTCTGAGGAGTTAAAGAGCACCAAAAAGGCAGAAAATTCAAGTGGGAATGAAGAAAAGTTATTACAGATTTAACCAGCTGTGTAAAAACCCAAAGCTTAGAATTAAAAGCTTTTAAAAAGCTTTGGCTAGATTCACTGAGTCATCAAAATTTAAAGGCAAAATATTCCTAAGAAGATGTTACCCAGACCTTTAACTCGATAATGGAGAAAGAAGTGGGGCAGGAGAGGATTTAAAAAAATAAAGAAAGAAAGAAAAAAAATCCCTTCAAAGCCACTGGTACACTTGGGCTGGTCTAGTTACTGCTAACAGCACTTACAAATGGCTGCAAATCCCACGCAGTCTGGGGAGTGGAGTACAAGGAAAATATATGTATGTGCTGGGCCACCCTGCAGTCCCCTTCTGAGGGGTTTGTCTCACACCTGGTGTTCTGATTCTTCAAAGTCTGTGGGTATGTGTTTGGGTGGGAAAAGACATCATATGCCCTTCTGAGACAGTAGATGCCTTGTTAAAACTTTATGAGGAGCTGAGTGGATGCTTTTCATCTATGGATGAAAGCTGAAGCATCAGTTAACTAGCAAAAACAGATAGCAAAAGCAAAATTATTGCCAGAAGGCTGCAAAAGTCTATAGGGCTTTACCCTGGCACAGTCCAGCTACTAAGCTCCTTTATACTGAAACTAGAAAAGCCACTGGGTGACCCCATAAAGTAGAAACAGACTCTGCTGGAGGTAGGTCTCAATGATATGGACTTCTTTTCTGACCAGCCCTCTGTTAACTAGAGATTTCCATTTTCTTGCTAACTCTTGCGCATCAGAATAATGGGGTATTAAAAATAAAACATTCTCTTTTCATGCTCCAGCTGTTAGCAAGAAAGTCATCACCAAATTAGCGCAGCACTTGAAATCATTTATATGCTTAACCCCAATCCAGCTGGAACCAAACAGATCCTGTTATCCCTCTGATCTGGATCACATCTTTAATCCAAGGGCCAAAGACTGCTGTGGACACTGAAGCTTGAGAACAGAATCATAGCATCTCAGTATCATTAAGGTTGGAAAGACCATTAAGATCATCCAGTGCAACCATCAACCCATGCCTGTGATCATTCTAAACCACGTCCCTATTGCCACATACACCCTTTTCTTGGACGCCTCCAGTGATGGTGGAGCAGCTCCCAGGGCAGCCTGCTCCAACGCATCACCACTCTTTCTGAGAATAAATTTTTCCTAACATCCAACCTGAACCTCCCCTGGTGCAACTTCAGGCCATTCCCTCTTGTCTCATCTTATACCTAGAAGGTCTGCCCAGGATTCATGCTTCCTACTATAGTAATGGCTGTACCTAGGATGCACAGAAAATGAGGACTGGTGCAGGCTGTGGCCGTCAACACCGGCTTTCAACAATTTCAGAACAAGCTGATTCAACAGAATAACAGAGTTTGGTATAACTTTACTGTAACAAAATGGAAGAGCTGAAACAGGGAAACAAAGAAAACAGGAGTTTTTTGTTGACAGTGATATTCTGTGTTAGATCTTCAAAACCAAATTTTAACTTTTCATCTCAGCCTGCATTTAAGGCAAGTTTGGAAACAGCAGGCAAGCCAACACGTAGGAAACTAAACTTCTATGTTCCCTCCAATCCACATCCATCCCTGCACTGCTTCCATCATCCAGAATTCATTTGATCCACACAGCAATGGTCAGGGAGGACCTGAACTTCCAGATTAGCAGACAATTCCTGCAAAGGGATGTGGAGAACTCACGTACAGCTTTCTGAACCTGCTCCTTTGACCTGCAATGAACCCTTGAAAAGCCCGTGTTAAATGATGCTTCAGCATCAATGTGAACATGATCAAGTGTCAGAGCACAGGAATCACACTGAAGGGAGGAAGCCAACAGGTGGAGAAAACCTTCCTGGCTGTCCATGTGGAGCTGTGTGGGACGGCTGAGTGACCCATTAGGACGCCATTTGCTTATACATTATTATTATTTATGATAAATGTGTGCTGTGAATCCAAGGCCAGAACAGGCTAGGCAGATGGAATATGATCCTCAGATGGCTTTTCTGGGGACACTGAAATGTTTTTGCAGAACTAATTGCCTCATACACTGGTTTTATTCTCCTGGCTGAGGTTAATGTCTTCTTTTAAAGTTATTAAAAAGAACTCAATTTGCTGATTGTTCTGGACTCAGTACTAGCAAAAGGAGCACTCAGGGACTCTGGAGAGGCCCAGACAATCCCTCAAAGCAGCTTGGATGCTAAGTAGTGACAAGCAAGGTGTTCCCTGCCCGCATTTTAATCTCCTTTCCAGTGGGTCTTGTCACACTGCATGTCTTGGGTATCCCCATAAATGTCTGCAGGGGAGAAATTACAATTGGCAGCCTCCTGCAACAGACCCTGGGGCTTGCGAACTGAGAGAGCTGAGTGCATACATAAGCCAAATCAGCTATCAGCAGGAACAAGACAAGTTATGGTGTCACAGCAAAGCTAAAAACCCAGCCTCGCCTCACACAGCCTGGTGTGCAGTGTGCAGCCTCCCTGCACCTTCCATTTCACAGGTCAGTCCAAAGGCCAAGAGCAAGAGAAAACACCAGCATCCCCTTCATAGCTGCAATTATGCGAGGCGCTCCCACTGGTGGTCCATAGCCTGGTGTGCACAGGGTGAGCCTCTCACAATGCAAACTGCACTTCTAGCCAGAAAGAAAATAAATCCCTTTCCCAACACATACCTGGAAGAAATCTCCAGTGAGATGACACAAACCAGCTCAGGGTGGATCTCCTTCTGAGGGGACACCAGGTCAATTGCCAACACTGGCATTAGATGCCAAGATTTCACCCCAAAATAAGCATAGATAGTAGGGAATGGTGGTCACTTAAGTTAATCTTAGATGACTTTGATAGTAAATTAAGAGCAGGATCAGTGATGATTCAGTGATATGACAGGAAAGCTTTCAACAGGCATCTGTGACACTCCCAGCACCCCAGCCCCTTGGTGCCTTTCTCCTGGGGTGCCACACAGAGCCATTCAGGCGACACTCAATTTGCAGTAACCTGTCTGCAGCATAGCCATGGGGCCAGAAAGACTTGGAGGCAAAGGCTAAAGCAGCAAACCCAGCATGACTGGAGCAGTGGCTGGATATGCTCCACACCACCACAGCAGCATCCTTACCCCGGCTCCAGCAGCCGCATATAGAGAATCTCTCTGATAATCAAGGTGGTGTGAAGCCTACAGCTTCATACACAAATATCACCAGTTTAAGCAGTGGCTTACTCATGGGAGGAAACCTTAGCAGGAGGCCAAGGAAACTGCTTGATATTTGGGCTGCTCGCACCCCCACTCTACTCCAAACATTGAAAGGGTCAATTCCTCAGCTAGTGCTGAATACAAGGAAATCAGCTCTGATGCTGAGCTTAATTAAATAGAAATATGAAGTAAGAAACAAAAGCCAATTAGATAAAAATGCAGAGTTACAGGATGTGAATGCTGATTAACCTAATAATAGACAATAATGCTAGTAAAGGAAGTTAAATGGTTTGTTTAATGGATGGGATGATCTATAATATATAACATATAAAGTACTTAACAGTAAACATTTAATTGCCAACTTCAGATGCATTTTTCTTTACTGTGCAAAAGAAAAGCATTTTGTATAAGCATTACTGGATAGGAGCAAATTACAGCCTTGCAAAAAAAAAAAACTAAAAAAAATGTCTATCATGGGGGAAAGAGCAACAGCAACTGCTCTGCAGGCACACCAGAAAGTCTTAGACACAACTAGCAATACTGGGAGCTGCCAGGTAAGGGGGTGGAACGAAACGAAATACGTGTCCTCCTGCCCTAACACATCAAAGGGTGTAAATGCAGCCTTCCCTGTGCCCACCCATGGGAAGGAAGGCTTGGGAGGCAGAACACAAGCCTCAGATTTCACAAGAAGGCTCCAGGATCAAATTGCTGAGGTTTTAGGAATGTCAGATGAGTGAAGCCAGTCTCTGGTGTAGGTTGTGGAGAAATCTCTTTGAGGACTGATACTATCTCTGGTTTGCACGATCCTTCCTTAACCAGTGAAAAAGAAGCCATGGCCCAGTCAGTGGCTAAAATACCCTGCCTGCTGAGAGCATGGTCACCCTGAGTATGAGCTTTTTTCAGACTTCTTCTAATTTTGCACACTTAGAATGCTCATCAGACATTTGGGATGCTCTGCATTGGGGGACGACACTCAGCAGTTTTCAGGAGCGTCACTGTGTGACTGGACTGCTGTGTACTTAACTACAGCATCTCCCTCAGCAGTAAACAGCACATTCTGCAAAATCAATAGTCAGGGCTCTAATGGAAGTCTCTAATAGAAATGTACAGTGGCAACCCTGAGTGTAAGAAAGGCAAGTCACACTGGGAGGTCTGCAAATAGACAGCCCTACTTGATCTCAACCTCTGAGAAATGAGAAATTACCCCAGCCCAGAATGCAACAGAGGAGGTTTGAACCACTCTCCTTGCTGGTGCAGGAGCAGCACCATTCCAATCACATTCGTTTCACACTTCAGACTGTGTCACACGGAGCAAACAGTGTGCATGTGTGCAGTTTAACACCCTGCACTCTCGCTAGAGCTTTCTGCACACAGCTGGGAGATCCTCTATGAGTAGCGGTGCTCAGCCCTGCCTTACAGGGCTGCCTTTGGACAGCCTGGTTTATATGGTATCCTTATGGTGCTCTCTGCCATCCCAAGGCACAGGGCACCACAGCCCTGTAAGCCAAGGGACACAGATGGGAGCTTCCAAAAACAACCAGTAGAGAGAACTGGTTCCCCTAGATCTGGAGAAACCCTTCACCAAGTGCCCACCAGCAGCGAGTAATGCCGGCTCCATTACCTGCACCACAGGGCCGCGGGGAGGAGGCAGCCATCAGCAGTCCGTGATGAGCTAATTAATCACGGGCACCTGCTCAATTCCCGCTCCGCGCTGTGTGGACTGGGGCGGGCAGGCTGAAGAAGCAGCGCGGCTCTTGCAGAGGGCATCGCAACTCTCAGCCGGCAAAAGGACATCACCTAACACCACTCCTCATCCCCACCCAGGATCACGAGAGGGGCTCCGTTAAGGGGCATCCCCCTCTCCACCCCCAGCGCTCACCTTTCTCAGTCTGCAGACCCTTCCCGCTCCAGCCGCGCTCGCAGGGCGACGCCCCTCCTCAGGGCCGACCCGTGGGCTCGCGGCGCTGCACGTGGCCGCCGTCCGCAGCAGCGGTGCCGGCCTCCTTCCCGCCGCCTGCTGGATAGACTCGCCTCAGCTCCGCCGGCAAGGTGGGAGGCTGAAGGCGTTAAAAGCCGGGAAGAACCGCGCACATGCAGCCCGGCTCGCTCCTCACGGCGGCTCCGAGGTTTGCCCGGCATCCATTCAGCAAAGCGCTCATGGAGCGGCAGTTTGCATCAGGGCACCTTCCAACCCTTGGCCAGCGCTCGCTGTTTGCAATGCCGCGCCCTGCGGCAGGCAGAGCTGCCCCAAATGCGAACAGTACCAGCCCGACCAACACAATTGCCTTCGGGGATTAAAATCACATCGTTCTGGGGTTACCAGCTGTTAAAAAGCAACCATCTCTCAGCTCCATATATTCTCAGAGAGCGGTCAGGCATTGGAACAGGCTGCCCAGGGAAGCACCACCGATCCTGGAGGTGTTTTAAGGATAGGGTGGATTAGTACTGGGGGGACATGATTTAACGGGCAATATTGGTGGTAGGTGGACTGCTGGACTAGACAATCTTAGAGGTCTTTTCCAACCTTAATGATTTTATCCTCTGATTGCACTCATTTGGCATCAGGTTCTTACAACACACCAGAACAGGCCGCTGCTGTACTCATTCAGGGAAGGATCAGCATCATCTTTTCCATCCCACATATTCGTACAAAATCCCAGTGTTAATGGCATCTGGACAGACCAAGTGCTTTGAGGTTACTCACCTCTCTGAGCAGAAAGAAGTATTAAATTGTTCTGAAGTGCTTCAGGTAGGGAAAAGAAGAGAGAGACAGAGAGAGGGAGAGAAAGAAAAACAAACACAGCACGTAGGATGACACAAATTATATTTCTCAACATTGCCAAGAAACAAAATGGGACAAATCCATCTAGTACTTGTCACTGGAACTGGGTGTCACAGCTCTGAATACAATGGGAATTGTTCAGCTTCGTTTAAACAAAACAAGAATTAAAATAATTAAAAAATAATAACACCCAAAAACCAAACATTTCTCAGGTCATCATGGTTAAACCCAAAGACTGAATTAACAGAAGGAAAAGAGATTGCCAGTACATTGCCAAAGTCACTGCAGTTTGATTCAGTTTAAGAGAAGCAATAAGCCCAGAAGTGCATCTGGCAAGGTTCATGTAGGGATCATCTACATGAAATGCAGACTAGGGACAGGAATAGCAGAATACACTGTAAAAATACATGAAGGAAGTATAGCCATGAGACACATCAAAATACAAGCTCATACAGACCAGTTTTAACAGCTGTAATTTCTCCATTTATCTCCATAAATACCATTTATGAAATGACCTTCTAGTTCTCAGCTTCCATATGCTAGCACCTGTGCCAGCTGTGGCAAGAAATAGCTTCCTTTGGCGGCCTAGAGAAGAAAAGCTTTTGCTACTTTTCCTGCTATCAGCATTATCAAGCTGCGCTGCACAGGATTTGCTGACAGACTGACAAGTTTGTGCATCTAGTTCTGTGCTTCAGGCTGGTGGGAAATGGCCTACACTAACATCATCCTCATAGATCAAAGGAAGAGGTTGAGAAGCATTCTGACGCAGAGGCTAACTGAAGTCAAGAGGACCTTGGGCACTCCAATATTTGTGTTAATTCTGCTTTCATCTATTTTGTAATGTTTCTGCTACCTGAACCTCAAGGTCAGACTATGAGTGGGGCCAACAGCCACACTAAGGGGACAGAAGGTGCCTTGGGCCTTTTTCCTTCAAAATGCCACTGTAAAAGTAAAGTGAGCTAATGCCTGATTCCAGGCAGAAAAATGGAGCTCTTACAATGCTCCAGGCTATAGAAGAAAGACCCCTTTGACCTGAAGCTGTTTACCTTGGCTGGAGTCTTTGGACAGTTCAACAGGAAAGTGTACTGCACCTGTGAGCAGGAAATGCAGAGCCAGTGATTTCAGAGACTGTGGCAAACAGATCACTCTGAGCACCTGGAATGAAGCCTATACAATCCCATTTAATGCACGACTCCCACAGTCAAGAAATGCAAAGGTGGTAAAAGCAGACAGCTGAGGAATGCCCATAGAAGGCAACACCAAACATGCAGGAGTCCCACATGGAACAACATTCATTTATTATCCTGGGACCTCTTTCCCTAAATAATTTATCTAGTAAATATCTATTACTGTTGTTGCTGAGAGAGAGAAAAAAAAATAGAAGAAAGAATAATGCCTTATTTCTCTTATCACTTGGGCAAAAGAGAATTCCTGCTGCACAATGGGATTAGGTTCAAACTAGAGAAATGTTATAAATCTATAGTCAGAAGACTATGTCCAAACTGAAACTGATAGAGCAAGAATGTCTAAATCAAGTTACAATACCAGTCAGTGGCAAGGGCTGAAAGATGTTTTTATTGTTCACACAGTAAAACAATCCAGTGGAAGATTATTAGATGGGGGAAACAGCAGCTTTGTTGGGATGAATACCAGGTAATCCTTGAAATGTGTCCAGTGTAGTTGTCATTGGAGCAGAACTGGGCAATAAGCTTCTTTGGGATCTCTTCAATGGACAATGTATTCACCAAAAACAGAAATAAGAGTTAAGTGAAACTATGTGTCGGACTAAGAAAGAAAGGCAAAAAGACTATTAACAATCAAACATTTTTCTTTCAGCATTTTCAGAACAAGTTTCACATTTGCACTTCAAATCAACATTTTATAGCCCAAGTCACAACGTTTTTAAAAAAGTGAAAAACCAACTCTAAAAATGAAATGCTTCATTTTGGTTTGAAAGTTTTTTTTTTTGTTTTTTTGTTTTTTTTTTATGTTTTGATTTTTCCCTTTTTCATTTCACTGAGAAAATGAAAAAAAAAAATTGTCTCAGGTCACCCTTAGAACTTCAGGCCACCCTTACAATGTTTTCTCCCAGAATTTTCAGTTCAGCCTGCAAACTGAAAAACCACTGTGGGCACAGCCTACTTGGGAGTTTACTGTCCTTCTTTCTATTTAAATCAGTCCTAAGCCAAAGAAAACGGGAATTTTATTTCACCAGGTAATACTAACCAAAATCAAGGTATTTAGCAGATAAAAAAAACCCTGAACATCGGAGATGTGCCTGTTTATGGGCTGAACATAACCCAGGAGATGTCCTGGCTCCAAAGAATACTGCCATCTACAAGCTTCCTGCTAAGCCGCCCTACTTAAGGCAATTTACAACCTGTGGGTCCAATCCTGCACTTTTACAATCTGTGATGTGATACTGCAAGCACAGCAAAATCTAGGTTACCCACACTATGTGCTTGAAGCAAGGGGGGGCGTGGGGGTTGTGGTTGCAAGGAAGCAAATGGAGAAAGATGCAACGTCCTCTCCACGAGCAATATTTGAGCATCAATCACGTGACCTGAAAACAACATCCCTTCTTTGCAGAGCGTTACCACTTCTGCAGGGATAATACAGTACTGGATAGTTGCTTTGCAAGCTCAATTAAAAGAAAAGGCCTTACAAGGATTTCTGTTGGGACAGTTATCTGGTTCAAACACAGCAGAAGACAACAACAACAACAGCAAAAAAAACCCACAATAAATTAGATATCAGCACAGCTTTCTAAATGCTCTAGAACAATTACTTGCAAGACAAAAAAAAAAAAATCACAGCTCTGGTACTTAGAGTCTTGTCTTTTTAAAAGAAAAACAATCCACAGGTTTTGCATAAAAATAAACATTTTAAGCTGACAACGTTATGTTAATTGGATCAACCCGCTTTTATAGATATATATATATTTCTATGTATATTTAAATGTATTTTTTTCTATGAATAGTCTTTAAAGGAGTAAATGGGAGTCACAAATGCATAAAAATAGATATTTTGGGAAGAAGTAGTAATAATGACAATGACCCTGGTGAAAAATAATGATAACAGTGCAGTATCCTAAAGCAATGGCTCACCATACTGCTGCCTGTGGGGTCCAGTCTTTCTGCATTGTGTGCAATTACTCTTAAATACAACGGGGGACTGTAACAGTGATGAGAAACAAAAATTCCTGCAAGTTTGTTAAAAAAAAGTTGCTGAGATGGAGTTGGATAAACAGGACAGATTTTGATGCTTGTTATATTGCTGTAAAAGAACTAACACAAGCCACCTTCCAAGGTGAAAGCAGAAAGAGCTCTGGCAATTCTTGCATTTACAAAAATATAGTTTTGATCAAAATCTGACCCTTTGCTCTGAATTAAAACTTAAGAAAGAATAAACAAAAATATAATGAAGCAAAAGCATTTTTGCCCTACAATGTTTGTTGTTTGTTTTTTTTTTCTGTTGTCCTACAAGTAATTAAAGCAGATGAGGAAAGGTGGGATTTTCAGTAGTGTGTGTCAGTACTCTGCACAGCTCTGACAAAAGCCAGCTCCTAATAAGAAGATTATTTCCAAGACCGATCCTGTCCCTTTACAGCAGGAGTTAACCTTACTGTTAAAAATCCCTTCAAGGCAAAAAGATCGGGGAGGAGGAAGGGTGGGAAGCCATTAAAAAAAATAAAGATAATAACCTGACCTGCTTGCCAGCTGCATCAGTATTCAAGTAAAGTTTAAAGTACCTTTGGGGGACTTTAGAGTCTTGGAGGGTCAGACAGGCTTACTTTAACAAGTGTAATATGCACTTTGAAACAGCTTTGTCATCTGCTTGTTTAAACTAAAAAACAAAACTCAAAAACAAACAGGAGCATAGAAAAGGTCTAGGAAAGGTCTCAGCATCAGTATTAGACTGTGGAGTGTCCTCTTGACACTGACACTTTGATATTCTTGCCTTCCTCTTCTAATGCATTAAAATATCAAGAAGTCATGCAGTCATTTTAAATGAGTATTTCGAGAGTCCAGTTTTCTTAGAGGTTAACTTTGTCACCAGCACAGCACTGGAGAAAGCTGATCTAACAATAGTTCACTGACAGAAGTCTTCAAAGGAAAGTAAAAAATACCATTCCACAGATAACAATGCCAATTAAAAACACAGAAAGCAAACTGTTTTTCCTCAGTGTTTTTGCTGAGACATCCTTTCAGAAGAGAATTTTTCTTTCCTTAAAAACACTTTTTCCTTTCAGATTTGAGAGCTATCCTTAATCTACGTGAATTTAAACTCTTCTGAAAGTGCCTACAGGGCTTGTGGGGGCAGGGTATTCCCTCTCCTAAATTTCAGAGACAGCTAAATAGCATCAGCTCATTTTGTCTTGTTTGTCTTCTTCAATTCCTCCATTCCCTTTAACTTTCACAGGCCAATACACTACTGTGAGAATTTAGGTGCTTGCATTTGAAAGAACTTTGGACTGAGCACAGCTTGACGCATTTCACTTCCATGTCATTACCACAAAAGTTTCTCCTTTCTTCACGCATATAAAATTAATTTGTATAACACTGTTTTAAAGAAAGAAAATAAAATACGCACACATACATACATTGTATTGGTGAACACTATACACTAAATAGTTTTTTCAACAGCATCACAGGAAGTTTGGCCTACTGTAGGTTGAACTTGTGGGGAAGGCTGAATTTTTCTAGTTGCCATGCAAGCCACCTTCAAGACAAAACAGGTGAACCCACCCAAGAGCAAACGCAGCCTTTGCTCTCAAGCCAATAGACAAATGCTGCCTATCCAGGGGTCAGACTGACATCACGCCAATTCAGTCAATGCAGCATTTAAAGAACCACACTGAGTTGCTTCTGTGTCAGTCCTCTGAGTTCAAACACCTTTAAACCAAAGGGGGAAGAGCATAATTGGTCTGCCTTAGTAGTAGTAGTAGTTACATATTTTGATAACGCTTTGAATTGCAATTTACGTCTGAAACCTTGCCCTTTGAAAAGCACACACCCTTTAAGTTGACAATTTTTTCAGGCTTCTGTTCCTTTAAAATTCTCTTCATTTCGTTTTTACTGCTCTTTTTCAATTATCTACCAGAAAACTTGCTTTCTTCCAGCAGAAACACGGCCGGCGGGCTCAGGCTCTCACTGCACCCGCTCTGTGAAATTCTCTGGGAAAACCCCTCGGCATTGGTCAAGTTCCTTATGCTGGATCCAGTCAGACTCCTTCACACCCATCAGCCATCCTTCATCCTAGAGGAGAAGACAGAGATAAGACGATGAGGGAGAGATAAGAGCGAGGACTTCTCTTAGAGTGCAGGCCAAGGAGATGTCAAGGTACATCAAAGCCATGCTCACGGTTGGCTTGGAGACGAACCAGGTAGAGGATCAGGGAGAAGGAGATAAGTGTTTTCATTTCCTGTTAAACAGAGAAGGCCACATCCCAGAGTCAGCACTAAAACTTGTCTGACCCAGAGTGTCTGGAAGCAGTGAAACGTACACAGTCCACAAGTGCAATAGAAACATGTCATTATTTACATACAGTGCAGCAGGAGAAATTCTCTGGAGCAATGGAATCCAATCATCTGCCCTACCTTTCACTACCTAAACACAGTGGGTTTGGTATTCTCCATCATGAGAAAAGAGATGGGCACTCCACAGGGCATGGGCCTTTAGAAAGAATGACTTGCATCCTGGAAATGCTCATCCCCTGCTCCAGTGAAGGCACCTGATAAATTAGCATTTTATGCAGCTTACACAGACAAAACGAGTCTTGCCATAATGCAAACGTGGTCTAAGAGAACTGAGAGCTGAGGAGCTCAATCTCTGATTCCAAAACCCAGCAAGCTGTTGGGCTTGATGCAAAATGTGATTGGGAAAACTCCCCGGATACAAGCATCCTCCCTAGCCCACAGAGCTCTATAAACAGGGATGAATTTTCACTGAGGCAAGTGGAGTCCTGCCTGGCAGAACCTGCTCAATGGGAGAAGCAGACCTCCCTCCATCTCCATGTTCTCTGCAGAGTATCCAACACGGAGATTTCTGCTCATGAGTACATGAGGGAAGTGAGATATTCAAGGTGGGAAGGTTGCACTGTTTGTGGCTCAGGTGTGCAGCTGTCCAGTTGTATGCATGCCTTGAACTACTCTCACTTCTGCATGCCACCCACTCCTGCAGCCTGCAAGTGCTCACACGTGTCATTTGCAGTGGGGCAGCCTATGGGTTAAGACTGCAGCATGAGGCAATGGAGATGCAAGGGGGACCACAGCCTCCAAACTTAACAGCTTGTTCTGCATCTGCTCCTCTAGGCATACACCAGGCTCATTTAGAACTATGTCAACACATTCAGCTACATAACTTGCCAGGGCAGAAATGATCAGGCAACCAGATGCTCCAAGCTGTGGAGAAATGGGGCACACTTGTATGCAGTTCACACAGTTGTTCTCACGTTTTCCCGGAACCAGCAGGAGTTACCTGTGAATTTTCCCAAGGACACGTACTGGTTCCCTTCAAATATATTCTTTTAAAACATACCTGCACAGTGCAGGAGCGATGCAGCCCACATCAGGAGGGATCCATGGGGCATGTATGGCTTTCTACTGCCACACTATAGTTTCTGCTCTCATGCTCGCATGTTTCAAGTGGCAACAGCTCAGACCAGTCACTGTACCTGAGTTCCCTGCTCCATGCAAGCTGCATTGGGTGCCTGCTGGCTCAGACAGCCCTTGCTGCTGCCTTAGAGTTGAGCATTCAGGGGATGTTATGGGAACGACGTGAGTCAGGAGCCCATCTGCAGCAGCCAGCTGCAGGGGCTGCAGATGGACTGACATGCCATAAATCAGGAAGACAAACAACTAGGCAGAAGGCACTGGGCGCAAGTACCTGGAAGGCAGCTTCCAAGCTCACAGCACAGCAAGCATAATAGCTCATCCACTTGCACATAGTGTCTGTGCCATACAGCATGCATCACTCCCACAGCATCCGGCTTAAAAAGGGAGTTATAAGGGTATCAGACACCAGGACCCAGACTGACTCCTGACTACTTCAAACATCACATATAGTGCCAGATTAGAAGCACTGCTGCCCTCAATGCCTTCTATCAAGGGAGATGAATCCAGGCCTGCCTGATGAACACTGATACCTAAGCTTCAAGATGGGGCCACGACTCACATTCTATTATCCTAGTCTTTCTCCACCCCCGTGCACAACTCATGCACATGTTAACGGCCAAAATTTTCTGGCTGAGTATGATAAGGGTTAGGGAAATGAGCTGTAGCACACTATACACTGTAGAGGGTTAGAGGGTTTCAGTGGAGCTACAGCATTTGTTAGCAACACTCAGAGCTCACCCTCTGCAGCTTGGAGAGTCTCGAGTTCATGGCTGTTGCACCCACATCCAGCTAGAGTGCAAACATAGGGCATTGAAAAACTGTTCCACAAATGCCATCTCCTACCACTGAAAGTAGAGGAGCTGCCCTTCATTTCCCATCCAAAAAGCTTTCTGAGATGGAAATGCTCGCCAATGCTTATGCAGGGCAGTCCCACCCACTGAAGAATCTTTTCTCTGGAAGGAATCCCCATACAACCCTTCCTCACAGAGCATACTGTACTGTGGGAACTACCAGCATATTGCAGATCCCATTTCACAAGCAGCAGCAAGATCTGCCTCTATGATTCACAAAGTCAACAGCTCAGTCACAAAGAACCACATCTCCTTTGAACTACACTGTTCCTTTACCTCTTGTGGAATCCTGATCTTGTCCAACCCAAAGAAGCAGTGACTTCTGAATCAACTGGGAGAATTCCCCCCTTTTCCAAATGAAAATCTGACGTTCAAGTTTGATTTTTTTCAAAATCACCACTTCTCTAAGACAAGATAGTAAAACTGCTGCAGCCTTTATCAGCTGGAAGCCCTCAAACATAGCAAGTGAGGAGGATTTACTCGAGGCTTTTAGAAATAGCTGAGATTAAAGAAAAACACTGCCAATTAAATCTAGGTTGGAGATAAGATGGGGAATGTTCTCTGGTGTTGGGCATCCTGCTTCAGCCTGTGGTTCTGCTGCCATCTCCTGGCCACACATTGTCTTTTGGAAAACTGGGGATGTTTCCTGCCAGTGATGCAGTCAGCACCACTGTACATAATCACAGATACTGTAGATGAAGATCAGGAGCTAAGTGTGGGCTCTGTTGTGCTCCCCTGTCAAGAATGCCACTGCCTTGGCTCAGGTGCCCTAATAAAGGCAGGAAACCAAGTTGCTTCACGTGCTTTATGCAGGATAATGTCTCCACTTTCCAAACACAAATACCATCTTCCTCTGTTGCAGGAAGACGAGGACAAAAACCAGCTGGCTCTGCAGCCAGCTCCCCAGCCACAAACTGATGACTCTGCATCCAGCCAGGCTGTTAGTGGAGGGAAAAGCAGCTCCAGAAATCCCTTTGGCTCATCCCAGCCCAGGCACACACAGTCTTCCCTGCTTACCTGCTCCTCAGGGTTCTCAAATGGAATCACAAGCACCACATCCCCGGCCTTCAGCTGCAGCTCATCACTGTCAGTAGCTGTGTAATCATGCATTGCCTGGACCTATGGACAAAGAAGAGCCACATGCTTGTTAACACAGACCAGCACAGCCACAGGAGCATCCTGGTGACTCTCACTCAACTAGTTATGCATCAACATCTGCACATCCTTCCTTTAGCTGGCTGTGTTTCCACACGTTCCCACAGTGTGGACCTAAAGTCTGCATCTACTCAAGTAGTTTCCTGTATTGTTTTAGCAATTGGACTGCAAGATTATTAGTAGTCATAGCCCCCCAGCTCTGTTACCCGTGTTTGCTCTCCCTGCTTACTATAAGAGGATCAGTTTGGAACTTCAAGTGATCTTCTCCTGTTGTGTTTCTCTTTGTTTCATCCTACCTCCTATCAGTACCTATGTTATAGCCCTTCTGCTTCAAGCCAAAGTTCTTCATTTTGCCTACTACAATAATATGCAGCTACTACAACAGTCCATAATTCTGCCCATAATCAGTCAGAATGAGATGACCCTCCTATTGTTCTCCAAAGTTTAGTCACTCTTCTGCTTTTGGTGGATTTCCCTAAAATGTAAACATAACTGAAATAGAAAAAGAAAGAATTCCTACAGCAAATCAGACAAAAAAGGAGTCTATCATTTCTCACTTTGAGAGTATGATGCACCTGCTCCCCCCTTCAATGGGTATGTCAAAGGCCCTTCAGTGTGACATAGTCCATGATCATGGTAAGTAAATGTAGTTAAATTGCTACAGGAAAAAAATCATCAGGAACTTAAGTGTCCCACCAGCATGCACTCACTTTGAACAGAAATCCTGGGGGCATGTCAGCTCTTTCAGATGAAGCACCTCCTTCCACAGTGCCATTGACAGTAGCAGGGAAAGTCTCCACGACGACAGCGGGCAGAGAGCTCTGGTAGGCAGCAGTCAGGGAAAGAAAAAGACCATTGAAAGAGGAGAATCCAAGATGGGCAGCTCACTGATTCATACCAAAGGATCCACATCAAAACCATCCATAACCTATCTGGGAATCCCAACTCTATACAAAGTTTCAGTGAGTTTTCTCAGCAGTGATAAGAACAACCCAAAGGACAGCAAAGACAGAGGAGGTGACTGCTGCCCTCCTTTGTCTATGGTTGCAAAGGTCAAGGAGCATTTTTCTTTGACCACACTCCTGGTAATTTCCATTCCATGCAGTCACAGTGCAGTTCTTGCGAAGTCCATGAAGAACTGACAACTCACAAGTTAGAAACTACAAGAACCAAGGAGCCATAAGATAGACCTACTCCAGCCCTTAAATCATGATATAGTGTCAAAAGAGAGGAAACCTGGGTATTCAGGAGATAAATACATACAGCTCAGGATAGGTAAAGTAAATGGTGGGCAATGAGGGGGCCATCAGATGATGAAAACTTAATACAGGAAGAAGCAGCTGTGGGCTGGATTCATGACACAAACAGTTTGGGTTTTTTTTAAGGTCTTCCAGCTGAGTCTATCCGTAAGTATCACACAGGGAAAATACAACAGCTAACTCTGGCCTTTGAATAAGACCATTGTAAGTGCTGAAATGGCAGGGATGCATTTTTCCAAGCTGTTGCACACCTCTTTTCTCAGCCTAGTTTCCCATATGTCAGCTGTATGACAAAGAGAAGTGGTGGAGAGAAGCAGCTATTCACTCTCGTGGTACTTACCGATCCTGAATCCCCTTCAGTTTTAGATGCTTCAGCTCCGGATGCTGCTTCAGATCCAGCTGCTTCAGCTCCTGCATGGGCTGCTTCTGTAGGCTGCAATACAGAAGCCATTCAGGTGGAGAGTTACTCTCGTTACCATCATGTCTGTGCGCAGAAAGTACAGCTCAGTCCGTCCAAGTGCTCTCTACACGGTTGACTGCTGCCATCTGCTGACAAGCAGGTGAGGAACTTCAGCTACATTTGCCTCCCTAGTTCTCTGCAGCCTAGAGAAACCACAGTAAAGCCTGAATACCCTCTCTCAGCTGTACAACAGGCAACATGTAAGAAAAAACAATGCAGTTCCCAGAACCTGCATGCCTTTCTTTTCAAGATTGAACTTACTAATTTACATACACAGTATCTATTATTACATCTACATTTCTGTTTGCATGTGAATATGCAGGACTGCTTACATGCCAACAGACAAAGATCTCTCAACAGTCTCTTTCCAAGCAGCAATAATCAAGGAACATTTAAGCCTTCACATACTCCGAGAAAGAGAAAAGCATGGCAACAACATGTCCAGATGAGGAACTTCATGTGGACCTAACATCTTTACGATGTTAGCTTTGAATGAAACTCTACTGAAAACTATGATGATTTTAATCCAATTCGATTTTGGATAGGCCAAAGAGTCGTGAATTTGGAATCTGTTTGTAATAATTTGCTATGACTATTCTGCATGGTGTCTGTGTGGTAGGGAGGGAAGAATCTAATGCACAAAAGCTACCTCCACCATTATCCAGCATCACCTACAAACCACTGCCCAGCAGAGATTCTTCATGGATGTATGAAGACTAAAGTTTCAATTCACAGCAAAGAACCAGCTCTGGTACTTGTCCAGAGCTTCAAAGCCTTTGGTCTCTCACACCTGAAGCCAGACTAGCTCTGTTTTAATGCAGAAATAAAGACAATCATTTGCCGCGCTCCCAGAAACTGCAGCAGCATAGGAATTAATTTGGTAGCATTAATGGAATTGGATTTGGTAGCATTAATGCTCCCAGCCAGGCACTATTAGAAAGACACCTGAGAAGAATCTCAGGGGTCTAGTAAGGTCTGTTTTCCAATGTAATGCCTGAAAGTCTTCAATGCCAATCTATATTTGTTCAACCAGATAGCACACACACCTCTTTGTATAATCTAACTAGATTCCTGCTTTAAACTTGCACAATAGAGACTGCTAATACAGACATTTCCCATTTTTAACACACGGATAAACAAGTTTTTACATGCCTGCATGATTCATACATTTGGTAAACACATGTACCTCCAAACACATCCATGCTCAAAGCAAAGCATTGTCCAGATATCCTACTGTTGCAATTCTAGCCTCAGTCTTATAGAAGCACTCTGACCAAGTTCAATTGAACGGTGAACTCCCCAACTTCCACCAGTTTCCCAAGAAACCCAGGGATAACTTTGTTGAATCTGGGCTCTGAAGACTTTCCAAGCCAACTCACAGTGACTGAAGCCCAGACACAGTCTGTGGATTGATCCCAAATTCATCCTTCAGTCAGGCAGGTCTCTCCATTCTCATAATAACAGTGTCCAACAAAATAATGCACAGATCCACCATGTTCTAAGCCACGCTCTGTGTGTCCTTCCTCCACCACAGCTTTCTCCCATCTTTCTTCATCATACCTGGCCTAACACCAAGCCAAGCTGTCTGTCTTCAGCACCAGTCAGGTCCATGAATCCCAACACTTTCTGAATTAACCTGGCCAGGCCAAAAGATGCACACACTGTATAAAGCAACGGCCATGGTAACCCCAACTCCATACACATCTGAGTACTAGATATACACTGGCACTACTCTCCAAGTGGTTTCCTAATAACAGCAGAAATAATCAAGAAAGAAATACCTTGATTTAACCAAAAGCTATCACTTAAACTTCAGCTGCTCCAATGGTGCCATTTAACATATGCTCTCCTCTCCCAACACATCCTTCCTCATGTTCCCCTCACCACCATGCCCACAGGCCTACATTGCCAGAGGATATTATAAATAGCAGATCTGTTCCCATCCAGCAGATGACTCCCAGAGCAGCTTTGGCAGTGCTAAGGTAAACGTATGCATATTAAATGCCACAAAGGCTACTCCTGTTTAATTAGATTTGCTCCCAGGTTGCCTTTTAACTGGACTCAGTGAAACTGGAATTGGGACAGAAGCCAGCACAACTCTATCTGGCCAAGCATGGTTTTTATGTGAAGAAGTGAAAAGCAGCTCATGTTGAGCCACAAATTGCTTAAAGCAGCGGATTTGCAAAACCAGTATTTAATAACCAGAGAAATTGGACTTAAATTAATTCCCTGGATTTCAACAAAAGGCATTTTCATGTCAGCTACTTATTTTTCTATTTTATGTACCTGTAGGCACACCGAAGCCTATAAAAACACTTGCAGACATGGGAAGAAGAGGGAGAACTGCTCACTGCCGCTGCCAGGTTTGAAAGTTTTGTTTATTCCAACAGCAGCATCACACACACAAAACAGAAGTTTACCTATCTGCAGAATTAAACAAGTTCTCCTGCATCCAAATTTCTAAAGTTATTAACCCCATAGCATATGGGACTAGGTAATCATCCATCAAATCTCTCATCACCATCTAAGAACATTAGAGCAAAAACACTTCAGAATGCTTGAGCAGCAAGAGAATTCCCTAAATGCAGGGAGTCTAAATACGTGTTTTTTTAAAAAAAACCCTAAAGAGACTGTGGGCTATGTGAAGGACTGTGTCCTTCAACAGTGTATGGTACGTTCAGGTGGGAACTGGCATGGTGAGTGCACCTTGCCATAACAACATTCCCCAGTTGATTAAACTGTCCTTTGGATGAAATCAGTTTCCAAAACAGGAGAAATGGTCTCAAATACCTTTTGCACCCTAGACTACACCACGTTCAATCATACTTCACCCACCGTCTGTCCACCTGAATGACAATTCAAGTGCTAATACACAGACTCCTTTCTTTCTAAGACAGACTGCCGAAGGACATAAAAGGGAATGACAGGTTAAACACTGATGGCTGATAAAACACTCAAGAGAAACATCTTCCAACAGATTCATGTGAAGGAGAGCAATGGCCGCTGTAAGTCCTTGGGCCAAACTCTCAGCAAGGAAAAAGCTGCTTTCTTTCAGGTACTTACTCCAGGTAGGGATATGGATTTTGAGAATCAAAAGACTTCTAGGACTTGGTCACCTGGTGCAAGCCAAGGACATGAGGCTAATATCAACCCTATGGGCTACAAGCAGCTCAAGCTGCAGGCATGAATGCCCAGATCAAACATTTTCTGTCTGCACTGTCAGCAGTTTGTCCAGAGGGTTTCAAAAGCAGCAGTGCTTGATGTATCTCCCAGTGGGCAGTTTTGCAGTGCTCTGAGACCTTCCCAGGTTTGACACACGTCTAAAGGGCATAAATGAATGCCCTGTTTAGGTTCAGATGCAGAACACAGGCTGGGTTATTTCACATCAGCCTTTCTGACAATGATCTCAGAACATCATTGTCAATGAACAGCAAATAACACAGATAATCTCAAATATGAATGTGCACCCAATGGTACAGGTAATAAGGACCAAGGGTACCTGAGTCTGGGGAGAAGGTCACAGCATCGTGCCCAAGGGAAAGGTAAGCAAGTTAGCAGGGAAAGGCAGTGGGGTGGTTTGCTGGTAGAGACATTAAGCTACAGTGCCAGATGTGGCAATCGTGGTTGTCCCAGGGCTTCACAAGGAAGGTGTACAAGTGGATTCAGCAGTATATGGAGAAACTTCAGTTTGAGGTGTGCAAAGAGGAAAAGCATAGAGGGAAGTGAGACAGATGCAAGCAGGGTTCGCACTGGCACATGCACAGTACATGATGAGAGATGTAAGGCATTGGAAGTTCTTACCTCCCATAAATCCCAAGGTAAAGACTACGCATGTCAAAGAGCAACAGAAACAAAACATGTTTATATACGATTATTTCACCAAGTACAAAATTACAGATACTGATCCATCTGAAGCAGATATACACACTCAGCAGCACTTACCTCTGCATGTTTTATTATTTTTTTTAGTGTGCCAATTTATACACTCCTTCCTACAGCATTTCCAAATGAAGTACCAGGATATCTGAGTGAGGGTTATTCCTAGCTCTGGGATGAAAGGAGACAGCTAAGCCACATTCAGTTGTCAGTGGTAGTACTGACAAGGAAAACAAAAATCATGGATTTGTGGTCTATCAGAGTTAAACATGCTCTTATCTCCTCAACCAACAGAGCTGCATGTCATTTCAGAACAAGACTTCAACCCGAATCTTTGGATCAGCAGTGAAATATTTTAACCTCTCTGCCACATTTACTGCCCTGTTGGAAACAAATCTGACTCGTTTGAAAATGGGGAGGTTTGTGCTAGGTTTAGTACTGTGGTTACCACAACAAAGTATTTCAGACTCTTAAATGACTTCTGAAACTAACAATAAATGTGTAACACCACCAAATATGTTAATATTGAGCAGTTTTTAAAATCCCACTCAGCACAACATGTATTGTTTGCAGCAAATAATTCTCTTTTAGTGTAAATTTATATTCGCATTCAATGTCAACATACTCAATTATTCAAGTTATAACAGGTGATTCAGAACAACAAAAAACAAGCTTACTCTAGAGTATGTAGCAGTCATGCAGTCAAGAAATCCCAATCTGCCCATTTAAAGTTCCCAAAAGTGGCAGTTTGGCACCTTGGTGTGTATCAAATTATGATAATAACTAGCATTTAGCAGATATAGTATTTTAATTTAGAAGATTTAAACTTTTAACAGAGATCTTACTGCTACAAAGATCAGTCATACAGGCCCACTTGACTTCATGATACTGGAGAAATACTGTAAACATCCAAATTATATTATTACAAATTTTAATGGAAACCACAGGCCAAAAACACCTATTTCATACATAAGAAATGGAACGTCTGGGTGAAAGTTAATAGTCAAATTCAGAAGCATTATGAAGTTTCTAGCACTTAGAAAGAAACCAAAGTGCAGTCTCTGATGGGACAGGAACAGGTACCGGCCAGACCACAATTATGAATCTTCCTTTTTGACATTTCACTGTGGGGCAGCACGTTCAGGGAGGAAGGTGCTTCTTTACCATGAACAGAGACTATGTCATACTCAGAAAAAGGAGAGCCTCATTGCACTTGTATATCTGCCTGCAGCTTTATTCATCTTAAGCAACTGCAGACTACCAAGGTCTGTTTATTAAAAAACCTTTTGAGAGCAATTTACGGCAGGAGCACAGAGCAGAAGTTGAATGCCTACTGATGGTTTAAATCCATACTGCATTCAAAGCATGTTCATCTGTGGATGAGCATACATTGTGCTGAACGTGTTGCCCATCAGTTGATCATCTGAGCAAAGCGTAAGCACCACAAAGACAACTAGTGCCACACTGTGGCCTGGCTAACAGCCACATGATTCTCACTGGACTTACATATCCAGCAGAAGAGACCAAGCTGCCCATCCACAAGGCATCAGAGGTTGGTGGCATCCAGCCCAGCCACACAGAGCTCAGGTCCACACTGTCATCGATGTGGGAGCAGGTCACACCACCCCTAGCAATAAATCACTTTCAAAGAGAGAGGGAATGGTGATACAAACCAACCTGAGAAGCAGGTGTGGGGGTCTTCCCCATAGTGGCATCTGGCTTAATGGGATCAAAATCCAGATCCAACAGGCTGGCTCCCTCCTGGAAGGGCCCAGGGGCATCAAACTTGGCAGCAGTGAGGAAGAAAAGCAGTACGAGCGTTAGACACACACACACACACAGTAGAGACAGGGTATGCAATATCCAGGTGCTATGGCTGCAAGCGCAGAAGACAGCATGGGAATGCATACACTTGATGTAACTCCTGACTGTGCAATGCCTATAATCACAGGTAGTAAGCAGGGCTCCACTGTAACCCAAACCAAAGCCTTTTCTGTAAGGCTCACTCACTTCCTCATCTCACCCAATGAGCTCACACAGTGCAAGCACCTGACTCGTTATGGTCAAAAGGATCGCTGCCACTAACCACTTCAGGTGGCCTTCTATTTATTTCCACACTTTATAGCTCATCTGGCTGCCTTGGTGTTCAAGGCTCAGGACAGACTTATTTAACCTCGCATCTCAGCAATATAGATCCAGCTAGAAAAACAAGCAAGGCTCAGAACTCCCCAAGCTACTAATTCCATCCAGACACAGAAACACGTAACATAGCAGCTCACTCTAGTTAAGGGACTCAAGTTGTTCTCCAGTTCAAAATGCTAAATCCAATGCTTTCCACTTCAGGTATCCCAGAAACACAGATAAACAAGTCTTCCAAAGCAGCATACGTGTGCTGCTGTCTTCAAAGTCAGCAGAACAACTTTCTGATTAACACAGTAGCTGAAGGCAATGATAGCACATTCACTAATTACCTTTAATAACGCCACAACAAAGGAACCCTTAGAATTCAAAACAACTGTCAGTACACCTGCCTTTCAATTTAGCATAACAAGATACTCCTCGTATTTCGCTTCAGAGGAAGCTCAAAGTCCAGGAGGAGTTGATCCCATATATGTTGATCTCTGAAGTTCACTTGCCCTACCACTTCAGCTACTTTTCCAACAACACACCATATCTGGAAGGCTGATCTTCACAGCTGCATCACAGCCACACCATGGAAGAACTTGGGAAAAACAGCAAAGCAATTTAAGTGGATGTCCTCTGCATGCAGCCCATACCACCATCGTATTCACTTCCTTCAATTTTCTCTTACTGCAATTCTCTTCTGGACCTTTCCCTCCTTTAGGAACATCCTCTCCTCTTTCTGATACCCACAATTCCATGAGGACAACAAACTAAGTTCTCCCATCTCACAACAATAAACCCTGACCAGTGTGTTAAAACTGGCTTGCAGCACACTCCTCCAGTGTGCTCAGGCCATCAGGAAAGTTCAAATCCCAATCTTCGCTTTTGTTTGGTGGCAGGATAGTCACAGAAGTATCTTACCTGTCATTCAAAACTTACGTGCAAGGCCTAGCACCCTTTTCCTTTACCCAGACCTCCCACAAAAAAAGCTCACTGGAGCCAAGACATCTGGCAGGACCAGTCCTGGCAATGCATGAACACTAGTGCCTGTTGAGAGCTTCAACGAAGATTGATCTGGCAACCAGAGCCCTCCCTCAGAAATTTCATCTGATTGAATGTCACAGCAGATCCCATCCTGGGTCAGGGCACTGATCAGGTGCAGAACACACCTGGCTAAGGGCAGGCATTCACATGGCAATACAAGATACAAACCATGGGACAGACAGAGCTGTCCATTATGATATAGGAGAAAGAAATATAGAGAATGAGAGTGGCTCAGCTGCCTGTGGTGCCCACCTTTCCAACACTGAAGTCAAATAATCTCTGCTTTGTGAGCTTTATCTACCGCAATGCAAAATCTGACATCATCCTTCCCTCTCCACTCTACCTTGGTTCCTCAGCAGTGAGGTGGAAGGTGGCAAACCAGAGGCAACGGAGCAGCATGACATGAAGAAAAGTTAGCAAATGAGTCACAGGTGAGAACAGCTACAGGCATTACTTGTGCTTTAACAAGCATTTAGAGAAAAATATATACAGTATATGTGTACATACACAAGAATTACAAATGCAAGGTATCTTAGAAGGCAGCCAGAAATCTGGTCAGGCTCCTAGAAATGTAAGAACATCCATTTTCCTAGATCCAGTACAGAATGAACTCCCCAAGTGGGCATCCTCTCTTCCAGTGATGTCAATAATAAGGTAAGTAAAGATGAAAATGCATTGCTTGAAAATGCTGTTCCCATTTTTAGGGTTTCAAAAGGCATCACACTGCAGGAAAAAAGTACTCTTATGGGAGCTGCTGGCTGGTGAAAACAGACACTCTGTGTCAGGAGCTCTGAATTCACAGAAGACACAGTCCTACCTGCTTCAGCTGCAGTCACCAATTCCTGTTAGTTTTTCCAATGTATGTGTGGGAAAAGTTAATACTAAGCCCCCATCTAAAGAGCACAAAATGCCTTCTGAAAAGGCAAAATGACAGGGTCAGTGCTTGGGATTACACACAAGTAGAAAAGACAAGCTTCATCCACACCTAGAATCCCTGGGCCTGGAGACAGCATTTAATAGGATGCAAGGGAAGCCACACTCCACATACACTGCCACTATACAAACACAGTGATAACATTCTGGCATCTTCCACCAGCTGAATTTCTCCCATTACTTCTATGAGTCAAAGCTCTCAAAGGATTATGTTTGCCAAAGCTGCCTTGCCGTCTAAAATAGCCCCTTATCTCCCCTTTCTCTTCTGAGGGTGCAATGCTGAGCTTGCCTTCCTCCTTTACCTGACCAGGTTTCATGGCTTAACACCTCCAGAGAAAAGAAAGGTCAAAAGAAAAAGTTCAGAGTCAGAGAAATACAACGCAGGGCATAGCAGCTAACCTGCGAAGGGGTTGTCACACTTATCTCAGGGACAAAATTGTCATCAAACAGACTGATGATGTTCTCCTGCTTGATCTCCTTGGAAGGGGTGACTTTTGGAGGCGGAGGCACCGGAGGCCCTTTCCTCAACTGCATGCAAGTGAGCACATGGCCACAGCACAGACGGCGACACCCAAAAAAACCAGAGACAGGAACCAGGTTAGCCACAACAATTGAAGGTGAGGGAAATCACAATCACAGGCACAGAGAAGGCTCCAATCAACTCCATCTGGAGAGAGAGGAAGGGAGAAGGGCAGCATAAAACAAAATTAAAAAAGCAAATAAAACAACACACGCCTCCAGAGAAGGTTTGGCATCATTAGTTACACTTCAGCTATGGGCAAGTTTCCCTCTGCAGAGGGGAAGCGTAACACAATTAATATGCACCGACAGGACATGCATACATAATTAGAGCATGTGCAACCTTCCAAAATAAATAAAATCAACAACAAAACCAACACTGGGAAGGAAGCAGTCCAGTTACTAAGAACAGTTCAACAGACCAGGTCAGTTCTGCCTCCATTTGCCATACTTACCATACCTAAAAGGAATAAGAGCCCAGACTCAGTCTGTCTTATTGTGGGATGCCCATGAGGCCAGATTCTGATTTGCCCAGCAATGAGTTAAACAGTATACCATTAGGTCAGAAGGAATTCCTCATGGCATCTTACCATGTATCTCAGTTTTGGGAAAGAACACCTGAATTTCCTGAGAAGCCAGGACTGCTGTGGGTCCAACCCCGCTCTCAGTTTCACCAGTGGACATCGACAGTAATGAAGTGTAGCTCAAATGGGAGACCCCAGAGAAAGCAAAATGAAGACTGACCTTGTGACTCTAACACACCCTAATATCCTCTTATCATGCTAAAAGACTCAGCCTTACACTGCATCCAGCCCCAGTGGGAAGCTGTGGTAGACCCTCCCTGGATCAACTGATCCACGCCCTCTTCTCATTTTCTTGTGCCCAAGGCTCAGTGCTCTCTTGTAGTTCCAGTCAAACTCCAAAGAGCTGTTTCTGTGTCATAACAAACCAGCCATACAAGTTCCCTGCAGACTGGGAGGCTCCAATTACAAACTCAACACTAAAAGGATCCTGACATTTCTACGATTTACTTCCCTAAAATCATTCCCTACCCTCTCCTATGTGCTAGTGTCTTTAGAGACGTCCACAGCATGCAGCATCACCTCCAGCTGCAGTTTAACACCATCTCAAAGACAACAGAACTGCATATTTACATTGGGTTGTACCTGAAACCGCACAAAGCACAAAGAACTTTGCTGACAGAATAAATCCCCTAAAGTCTTCTCGCTGATTTGGATCCCATGGAGCTTTATCTGTCTAAAAATTCAATGCAGCTCTGCTGTTTTCAGAAGTGCTTTTACAGTGTTTCACTGGTGTAACTGAGAGCAAAAAGTTGAACCCTCGAAATTTCCCAGACCCCTCAAGCCCTGTGTTACCATCAAACTACTCGGTGCAGAGAGCTGCAGCCAAAAGACAGAAATTCCAAAACAGCTACTTTTCCTCCCTGTGGGGTGAGCTCCAACTCTTGGCACCTAGGTAGCACAGAGCTGAGCTCTTGCTTTTCTCTGTAGTGAGGTCCGGGAAAAATGAACTGCACATAAAGCAGGAACGAGTTGCCAGGCGGTGGCAGCACACGCTGCAAAACACCATTTCAGTCTTGCCTTGACACTCCAGAAGCTCAGCTGGAATATTCCGCTTGCCCAACATGGGGCAGCCTCCAGCCCCATTCCTGTGGGCAGGAAGGCAGCAAGTGAATGAGCAAGCACTTGCAGCCTGGCAAAAACAAGGTTTATGTGCGCTATTTAAAGGAAAGGGAAAACAAGTCCACAGGCAGTGAAAAACTCAACAGATTTGTACCATTTCTTGTTCCAAATTTCCACTAAGTTGTGGTGATCTCTGAAAAAAACAGTAAGGCAGTTCTAGAAAGACATGCGCTATTCTTACCCTTTAAATACACAGATTCCACTCCAACATCCTAGCCTGGGTGGTGGCAGTGAAGCCACTCTACACTGTACAATGCTGGGTATGCAGAGACCCTGGAAAAGTCCTGCAAAGATACAACCAGGCATCTTCCCATCTGACAGGCTGGAAAAGACCCTCTTGCCAGTGTATAAATATCCTTTCTAGTCTCTAGATTCTCCGAAAATCAAAAACACAATGGAGGGAAAAACATTGTGAGAGGCCAATGGAAGACAGCCCTACAACCAGAGGGCTGGATTTGGAATCATACTGCCAGACATGACAACAGCAAAGAAGTCCTGCGTTACTTTCATAATTTTTTTTAGCAGCAATAAGTATTCCTTACCAGTTTGACCAGAACTCTTCCCAGATTTAATTCTTTCAGGAAGATTCCTCCTTGCTGTCCAACTTATTGAAATGCAAGGATTAGTACCAGACATGATTCTGGCCTATTTATTCTTCCTCCCTACCATACCTTTTCCCCACTTATCAATAAGGGGATGGGGAAAGGAAAACAAATATTTTCCTTAAATCCCAACATATGATGCACTAAGAAGCAGCTGCTACATTTTAAACATGCTACTGGGTATCTCCCATGTGAGGAGAAAACAAAGGCCTACGAAACACCACATTGAAGGTATCAGAAGTCTCCTAACAGTCCTCTCCCTGCTAGATAGCTAATTTCTTCATAGAGTAATATAACAACTTTATTTTTAATCCCAAGATTAAAATAACAGATTAAAAAATAGTATTTTTTTACTATATTAAAGCATCATGCAAAATACTGACGTTCTGCTTATCCATATAAACATTAAACTTTCTTCTTCAGATCCTTCTCAGTTAGGGAAGCTCTTGGGAAGAGGCAGAACCATTGAATTCCTCAGGTTAATTCAAATGTAAAGAGCAAACTCCCCTGCCTAGCTACATGCTCCCTGGGTTTTCTTGATCACCCTACCTGACAGCAAAATACATTACTGGCCTCACCCCAGTATAGGCAATTCAGAGGCAGCTTGGTTCTTCCCTGCACAATACACAGATAATCAATTAACAACTTGCATTCTCAGAAATCTCATGTTTGCCCCCACTGATGAAAAACAACCACCACGTGATATTCTGTGCTCAGTAGCAGGAAAAGGTCCAGAAAAAAGCAACTCGTGGATGCCTTTGACTCAGAGAGCACTGGTCATACAGTAGAAACATGGTCAGTGTCATGGGGATGCTACCTGAGATGGTGATTTTGGGATGCTTGCCCCAGGTGCTTCCAAAGTGGACGGTTCCAGCTCATGGTTGACAGTCTTGGTCTCAGGGCTGGTGATGGGAGATCCATCCGGTGGAGGCGAGGGGCTTTTATTTGCTTTCGCTGGGGTGCTGTCACTGAAGGAAGAAGAGAGAGGGAGAAAGAAAGAGAGAGAAAAAAAAAAAAAGAGAAAAAGAAAAGAAGTCTGAGCCAGGCCTAGAAGAAGTTGAGCTAACCAGCACAGACCATTGGTCTCCACTGCCTGTTTGCTTCAGTGCCCAGAGATGTGATGAGGATACCTAGAGCCTCTACAAGCTTCTGAGAAACATTTTTGCTGAATCACTTGCTGTCCAACAACTGCAGCAGGATCACTGGGCAGTGGGCTACCCAATACATTCCTGCTGTATGAATATATTTTGTGTCAGACATGGGTGAAAAAAGGGGAAGGAAAAAAAAAAAAGCACAGCCATCTTTTATTCTCACTGACTGTATATTAAGTACCTATCTTCCAGTACTACACCTCTAGGGAAGAATATGGGGAAAGGAATCCTGTGCAGGTCATTTTACAACTTTTACAAATAAATATTCTCTGAGTGGTATCATACTGACATCTGTATGGGTTGTCACCAACAGATCCACATGCATGCAGATCTACAACGCTAAGGCAGCAGTTAATGATACGTGGTACAGTCGAAAGAAGCAGGGAAAAGCAGACTGAGGTTTCACAGATCATACCAGACAGCAAAGAAACAGCAAGATTTTGGCTAATATACTCTATCATGCAAAGTTCCCTCAGCCTGTTTTCAGTGATGAACTCCTTATGCCTTTGCCTTCCCAGCTGGTCCTTGTTCCAGGACCATTTCTGACACAGTCAAGGAAGATTCTTCAGAGAATTAAGATGCAAGAAGCACATGCCAATAGTATTTTTTGGTTTGTAACTTGGCCAGATACGGATTTCTGAAAGAAATGGCAATAGGCAAATGCCTTTCCCTGAAGGCATGTCCTGGCAGAGCATCAAGTCTGTGCTTGAACTTGTGGAATCATGAGATATTCAGCTAAAAGTTGGTTATATGAGAATTTAAATGGGGGTAAAGATAAATCAATTTTCCCAGCCTCATTCTCAGGAAAAGCTGAAATACTCTTGCTCCCCAAAAAGCATCTTATCAAAAGTCATGCACAAGCACTCACACTAATAGGGGATATTTTAGCAGAAGTTTGGCAAAACTATTCACAGCTGAAAAGAGACTATTACAGAATATTTCAAAAGGGCTGTGCAACCTCATCTACAGGCAACAATATTTCCCTCCATTTACAAAGATCAAGTTGCAGCTCTTGTAAGGCTAAAGGGCATGCTTTCCTACAACCTGAGACAATAAATCCTGGCACTGACTCAGAACTGCAATGAAGCAGACCTGAGAGACATGTTATTTCTGTGCTCTGTGCTGAGAGCACCCACAGCAATGGAGATGTACATCCACTCACACTCGTATGCATGAGGTGTGATGGTCATCGGCTAACATGCACGATAGCCTCGTTCCTCACAAGGAGGGGAGCAGGATGAGGAAAGACAGAAAGGCATTTCAGAAAACTTCCCTTCCCAAGCAAGCGTATCCCCCTGCTCAGCATTCCAGCTTTCAAGCTTCCCACCCCATTTGTTTTGCCCTCAACCATCCCTTCCCCCCACTTTCTCCCCATATACATACAGCCCACACATACTTTTCAACAAAGCACTTGCTCTCTGGTCCACATGCAGGTCAGATGTTTCTGGTAATGGTGACACCAGCAGCATACAAACATGATGCAGCAAAATCAGTGATGCTCTATGCCAGCAGCTTTCAACCAGGGGTATACACACCAAGGAAAGAAAAGGGGAAAAAAATAGGGAAAAAGCAAGAGGGGGGACTGAAAAACACATACGTCAACTCTTGCAGCTCTCCAATTTGATTGGATATGTCAAGTGTCCTTCCTAAGATACCCCCAGAAATCACTTTGACACAGTGGGTTGTGTGAAAAATTCTGTGGCACTGTCATGATTGTGCTACTGATTAAATAGTAACAGTCACAGAGCAAAGGTAAGGAAGTCCTGCTCTAAATGAGAGTTACCTGGGAACAGCAGGCTTCACACAACTTATCCACAGCATGGAAATCCTGAAATGATTTCAGGAGAAGCTTATCTTGCTACTATTCCCATTGCAACACCATTACAGCATCATCTGAGGTGGACACAATGACCTTCCTAAAGCTCAGCCTCACTGAAGACACACATCTTCAACTATAGCACACCACTTCTGGGATCACAGAGCGGGTCCTACAATACCTCATCACAATGAAACCTACAGAAGAATGGAAATAGTAAGAAGACACAGTGACCTGCAGCTGAACTGCTAGGATTTCTTAAACCCCCAGACAATGCTGGGAGTCCTGGCTACCAGCTGGCCACAAGGGTAGATTCACAGATTCATAGATACATTAGGTTGGAAAGGACCTACAAGATCATCTAGTCCAACCATCCTCCTATCACCATCCCTACTCACTAAGCTACTAAATCATAGGTTTCTCTAATTAAGTAACTGGAAAGACCGTTTCTCCTCATAGGAAAAGAGCTCATGATTATTTCCCAGAGGCCATGAAATGACTTTCTGGAGACTTACTTGTGGTATCCGGCAGTAACTTAATTTGGAGATCTATTGGTGAAAGACTGCCACATGAAAGGCAGCCCAGTTTCTTCCTCTCATCCTACAAGGGCTGAGAGGGCCCCCACACCAAAGCCCTCATTAAGTCAGTGCTATTTACAGCTTGTTTGATGTATTGGCTGATCCCTCTAGGAAAATGCCAGTGCTAATTTTGACTGAGCCTTTTCGAGCACCTTTATTCCTGCACTTGTTGCTTTGCACGCACTTAGCTAATGTGACCAGCACCAAATCAACCTGTCACCAGGATCCCATGGCTTTCACAGGAAGCCACACACTCTGCACTGCACAGAGAGGGGTCTTGTCTCTGAATGGACTGCTTGCTCCAAAAACAACAGGGAAAAGTATGAGCGTGGGGACTGACCGAGTGTGAGTACCAGAGAAGAAGGAAGTCAAAAGAAGATGGTCTGTGCAGTCTGTTGTTGCTTTTCTATTATTATTATTATTTTTTTAGTTTCCATGAGCAATTGAGAAGTGATGCCAAATTCAGGAATATCAGGCAGGGAAAGGATAGGGGTGTCACCTTTCTTCTGCAAGTTGAAAGCCAGGAACAAGGTCTAATGCAGTTACCACAGCTGAAGAAAAAATCCAAATCCCACCAGTCTCTTCTAGTGTTGCTGAGTTTCCAGATTCCTCATGCAGGTCACCTATTCTGGAAGAGCAGACTAACATCTGCAGATGGGGTTCCTATGTGCTTCTAACAATCCTACATTGAAACATGGAACCAAATCTCCAATATGGTAGAAACAGGCACGACACCTCCTGCCAAGTTCTCAAGTTAAAAAGAAAAGTCTGGCACCTCAGCTATGGCTCAGATAGGGTCTTTTAGCTAAAAGTAATTGGGTTCTGTTTATTTATTTATTTAAGCATCACAGCTGGTTGAACACTCAAGGATTATTCCCATATAAAAAAGGCAGCAGGGGGAATCAAAAAGACAAAAAGCACCTACGTACTCAGGTGTCCAGTGGTATAAATGTACCTTCTTGCTGCAGATCAAAGAGCAATGCAATCCTTGACTTTCCTTCCCCACACAAAGGGTTGTGCATTTCTCTGTACCCCTGCCGCTGCTCTGATATCAGAACCCCCAGCACAGCCTGGGTCAACCACCTTAATTGCTGCACCAGCCAGAATTAGTGTGCGCAGCAGGAGGATGCTGTGGTAAGAATTCATCCAGATGAGATTTACAAGCTCCCTCCCTGCTGTAGCATCTGCAGGGGCTGACAAACAATGACTGGAAGTGTTACATCTCCTGGTGCGGTCACGGCAACTCTGGCTTATGGTCAGAGACAGATATACAGAGAAGCACTGTAATCCTTCTTCTCAAGACATTCAAATTTTTTTCCTCAGATGAAAAATAATTTGCCCATCAGCCTCCCTATGAAATTACCATTCTCTTCCCTCCAGACAGGACGTACAGCAAAGAAAAAGAGAAAGGTCATTGGGAAAACAGGATCAGAAAGCAAGGATCCCAATTCACCAGCACTTGTTCTTATTGCTGGCAAAATATCATCTTGACAACAACAGGAATTCTTTTTCTCCATATAAGGACACCATGGAGGGAATATCAACACAAAAAGTAGGAAAAAACACAAATTAGGGGAAGTTTCTAGGCCATTATGCAGCAATCCCTGCTTTGGCCCAGAGCACATTCTTGCCAGAGTCCTTGATCTTGGCTACAATAACTCCAGGCATTGTAGTAAACGTTACACAATGCCAAGGCTGTCTTGAAAGGCAAGCTACTGATACTAGCCTCTATGCAGGACAACAGAGGCTTCCCTTTCCAGCAGCTCTGCACAATCTTAAATGGATGGAACAAGTCAGTGAGGATCCTCAGAAACAGCAATTAAAGAGCAAAGCCAGAAGTGTCCTTCTCCCATGTCAGTGTCCTCCTACTGCAGAACAGGACAGACAGTAGGTAGACAGGACAGGACCATGTGTGAGAGCTGCCTACTGGTCCTCCTGGGCCAGGCAGGGAATGAGAATGCAGCATTTCAGAGCTGTTCAAAAGGGCAAGCCCTGCTAGGTAAAACTAGATCTTGTTAATCACCAAATTAGGCCTTATTTCTCCCATACAACCCAGTATCACACTTTTAGTTGCACAAAAATAACCAAGCAAACAATGCCTGAGCTTTCACACTGCTTTCTTACGTAGGAAAGGTAGCAAGGATTCAAACCAGGCACACAAGCAGTTAATGGGATTATCCAGACACAGACCTCAGCAGGTCCCAGCAGGCCATGAACACACAATATCATGCAAAGGGCCCCTCGCCCATCACAAGGTTAATACGTGCCAGGCTGTTAAGAGTCCAGCAACAGCCTCCCCAGTTTTAGGAACTAAATCAAACACATATTGAAATGCTGCTCTCCGTACCGGTACCTGCTCATCTTTTTCCTCAGCCTGGCGAACAGTTTAGTTTTCTTTCTGTTGAGGATGGCACGCAAATCATTTCCGTTACAGGACAGCACAGTCAAACCAGGGAGGAAAAGTTAAGCTTCCAAGCACCCATTCAGCACCCTCCTTCCACCCATTTGTCAGTTTGATGCCAGAGCGATGCAGGAGAATAACTGCACCTCTTCTCACATCTTGGCATTAACTTCCTGCCACAGTATCCATCTCCAATCCCTTTCCCAGCAGAGAAGGGCTAAGAAAGCATCTGCTCTTAACACAGGCCACAAGAGGCAAGCAGAACAGTGAGGGCTATTTCTTCCTGTACACTCTTGCCCTGAGCCACAAGGACAGGACAGATGTAGAAACAAAGGCCTCACAGTATTTCCTGATCCTTGCAAGGCATTATTGTCCTCGCAAATCTTCAATACACATCCTCCTACAATTCCCTTAAGCAAAGGGTAACAGTCACTCTTGGGGCAAGACTCATCTCATCTGAGACATCCATTCCATCCAACAGTTTCTGGGCAGGCATCATGACAAAAGGTAACAAATTCATTGAAAACTCTTTCATGGCAAAAACAATGCTACAACCACAAAAATACATCTCGGTCCAGCTGTCACTACAGCCTGCAGTCATTTGTTGGAGTAAGAAAGGAAGGAGGAAAAAGGAGCTGGGCAAGCAATGGCTCCAGCCTTTACCTGTCCTGCTACCTTATCCTCTTCCAGGTGGATGCTGGTATCATGATAACACGGTGCATGGCAGCAAGAGGATAGGCACCACTGCCCTGCATAAGGCTTCAGTCTTGTTGGTGATTACGAACAGACACCATGTGCTAACTTAAAGAGAAGATACTACCTTCACAAGATGCATCTGAAGTATTTGGCATTAGCAATTCAAAATTCAGGGCCCAAATTTGAGTTAAATTTTGTCTTTCTTTTAAAGAAAGTTGGCAAACACCACACATACTGCCAGAATGATACAAGCAACTCATCTACGCATGATTGAAATTGGAGGTTAAGCTGGGAGGAGAGTCAAGGGAGCACAGAGGTCTCAGCAGCTGATGCAGCCCTTTCCAAATCAATGTGCTCTGACTGCAGCTTGCCCTTCTTGCTGATTTCACCTCCTCCCTACATTAATACACCAATTGAGGACATGGGCTGTGCTCCTGCTCACCCAGCATGTGGGATTAGCAGCAGCTGGAAGCCAGAGTCCTACACTGTATCATCACTCGCACATTTGGATGAGATCCAAACGCAGCCTCATCCAGAGCCTGACCTCTCCCTCCCCTCCTGGTGCTACAGAATGTGCAGATTTGCAGTTAACCTATATAGACTGGACGCAGCTGCAGAAAGAAAACTCAAGGACTGGAGGACCCACACTCCTTGCATCCACACAGATGGAAAGTGCTCTGAGATCAGAAAGCCTCATATTAGTGAGGCTACTCATCCACAATACACATAGAGGTAACGCATCCCCATTTGGTGCACAGAAGGGGCACAGGGCTTTGGTGAGCAGAATGTTTCAAGTTTGGAGGGCCAAAGGGAAGGCTGGGGAAACAAAGGGGCTCTTGGTCCTCAAGCTCGGAAGTTGCAGGTATGTGGGGGAAGCTTAAGAAAAAAAAGGGAGGGGTGCAGGGCAACCAGACCCAGGAGGAATGGCAACCCAGTGTTATGACATTGGTGCATGGAAAGACTTTCAATACATCTTAGATACCAGTCAGTTACCTAAATATAGGCACACAGTAGAAGCTGAGGCCTACACTGCTATCCTACAAAGACTGGAGGTATTGCATCATGTCTCCCAGTCCCAATCACAGACTTGCTCTAGCAGTTTTCAAGGAGAGCACTGGCTGGCTATGTGCAGGCAATCAAATCACTCCCCAGCTGACAACATGAAAGTTTCAAGACCCCAGCAGAAACACGCTCTGTACCACAGCCTGTCCTTCCTCCTCTGCAGAGAGAAAGACACTGTATCCAGTTACTAGTTACTGACCTGGGCTGTGCTTTAATGGGAAAGGCATTGCCTGAGTACTGCTTGTCTAGACCCAGCAGGACGTCATGGAGGTTTTGGTTCAACTGCAAAATACAAAACAAAAGAGAGAAAAAGCATGAGAAAAGTGCTCAAAGAGAGTCCGTGGTGGCCTGCTTAGGCTGACAAAGTGCAGTCCTGTGTCTACACGTGCATATACTCAGCTGTCCCATGAAGGAACAGCCCTACATCTGTTTCTACTCCCTTCATGGGATAAAAATCCTACACTGAAAACATCGAAAAACTGCTGGCACCTCATGGAAATGCTGTCTCCTGAAGACACCATCCTCTCTGCTTCTTTCTTATCTGCCCCCACCTAAGTCCCGCCAGGCACCACTGTAAAAACAGGCAGTGTTTAATTGAGTCTTCCATGTCCTGGAAGTGAAGATCCACTCTAGTTTTGTAGCAAAGTTGCTCCTTATACTTATGAAACAGGAATATGGCAGCAGGACTTCAAGCCAACAGCCAGTCTCAACCCTGCAGGCTGCCTGGGCCATCCAGGTTTGGGCAGAACCTGGATTTCTTGGCAGAAATGCAATGTCAGGAGTTAAACTCTTCCTGACACCAAAGGCTGAAATATTCACTCTGGACACTCCTATTCCAAAACAGCCAATTCACAAACAAGACTGGATGCCAGGCTCATCATCAATAGGAGGAGGGATCCAATGTAATCTATGTCAGAGGCATTGCGTTGGCAACACCAGCACTTAATTGGATGCTATTACAGTAATAAGAAACAGATGGTTCTTACAGAGCAAAGCAAAAGGCCTGTTCTCATGAAAAAGTCCTAAGGAAAGAAACATCCACAACGTAAGAGGAGAATTCCTGTCTAGCAGGTCTCTTTCCCACCTCCTGCAGAATGAAACTGAATAGCAACAAAGTGATAATTGTAATAACCTTCCCTCCTTTTAACAGTAAGTTCAACTCCTGGTCGAGAAGAGCAGGCCATTAACTGGAAAGGTCCCCATGACATGTCAACATAGCTCAGAATTGATGCATTACAACACGGCAGTAGGCCCCTGACTGCTGGCAATTCAATGTCTGTTACACAGTTGCTTGTTGCTTAGCAGTTGTCTTGTTAGGAAGACAATGAAGAGGATTTGTTTTTCAAAGTTTTCCAGCTGGATTCTCCACTGCTCATCAAGCTTAGTGCAACATTTCCAGAGAGTCTATCAGCCATTGGTGCAACAAAAAGGCCTAAGGAATTTGAGACTTCTCCAGCTCTAAAAGAACAGAACATACCTGTAAATGAAAGTGTCACTGGGATGATTTCCCACAGACTATTTCTGAGGTCTCTGTTGGGTGCTGGCACACAACACAAATCCAGCCTGCCACTAGGTTATGAAACTGCTTACTGCTGTTGAGTCCCAGCCCATGACACACAGGTAGCTCATGGAAGGGACACGCTAGACATTTAAATGCCTTCTCTTGGGTGACAGGGCAGGAAAGAAGACAAAGCAGTGAATTACTGCTGAGAAGTGCCTTCCTAATCTGAGTTGGAGTTCAGTCTCAGTGTTGGGCTGACATGTAGCTTGACAGTTTCCCCTGATGTTTCTATCTCCACAGTCAGCTGAGGGTTTAGAGCAACTTGCTGCCACGCAGTGGGCTGAGTGGACAGATGCCAGGCTGAGTGCCTTGGTTAAAGGTTACAGATCCAGATTTTGGAGGAAACAGAGAAAGTAAGTAAGAGAGGGCCAAAATTTGCCACCCTCCCCTCTGTAGATCTTCAAATGAGACAAGTGACACATACTCCCACTGCAGCACAGTCCTTGTAGTCTCTTCCCAAGTTCTCTCTCTTTACATTGCTACCTCAAACAGATCTCCTCTCATGTTGTTTGGAAAAAAAAGAGGGTTAACATTTTTCTCTTACATGGGGCAGCTGTGCTTTCTTCTCCAGCCAAACTGTTCAGCTTTTTAAACAACAGCGAGGACAGTGTGTGTTAATAGAACAAAACTGCTAGTTGCCTTACCTTGCTCATTTCTTTGTGGAAGTTTTCTTCTAGGCCTGCTATACTCTGGAATGTGTTGACGTAGAAACCAACACGACTGACAAATGAAAACGAAAAAGAGAAGAGCTTAATGGACACAACACTCTCCTAAAAGCTTTCAGTTATGCCTCTCCTCATACCTCCCGCTCACCATTCCCACATGAATTCAACTCTGTCAGATTTGGTACATAAAGGAACAGAAGGAGTGCAAAGAAGTGTCAGTGGAACGATGGAACAAAAGCCAGGCGCGTGGCAAATGTGCTCAGGGAGAGAAGGAGGCCAGGTAGGGTAGGATCTGAATTTGTGCTGGCAACAGGAGAGGGAGGTGCAGGAAGGAATGGGGAGATGTGGAATAGAAAATAAGCTGATGCATGTTCTCTCCATCTCCCCTAGATCAGCAGTGCTGACCCAGACAATGCGACTGCATTTGAAAATAAGACGCTGGGGCACTCCTAGGTGAATTCTGCCTGCCTTCCTGGTATGACAGCTCCTACATTTCATCCTCCAAGCTACCTGTTGCTTTGTCTGCTTCTTCTCTCACCTTTTTTATCAGCACAATCACAAGTATAACAATACTCCACTCCCTCAAGTTTTCATCCTCTCTCACCCAGGCTGTATTTTGTTAAACAGATCACAATAGGAGTACAGTTGCAACTACCAGTTCTTCACTGGGTCTTTTATCGTACAGTCAGGAGCACATTTAAGGGCAGCCAAAATCAGGATTCCTCCATTAAGTTTTGTTCACCCAGCTGTCTAAACCCAAAAGGAGCATTCGAAGATAAGCAAACCATGTTCTCACACTCCCTGTTGTTTTAAACCTGCTGCTTTGGTGGGTGCTCCCCAAATCTCCCCAACTGGAGATAATCCTAGAACAGACCCTCTGAGATGATCCAGAAAGCGAAAGCAGAAACCCAGCCCAAGAGAATAACTGAGAAGAGTTGTACAGGAAGGTCTGTGGAAAAGCTGGAAGTCTTCATGTCCTCCCAAACAGCCCTTGAGAAAATTTCCAGCACTCACCTATTCCATAGTGAGGGCAGCTCCTCCTGCAGATCAATATTCATTTCTTCAAACACCTTCTGAGCCTTTACTAACTCTTCTTCAGCCTTAATAACAGAAAAGGGAGAAAGTAAGTTCCAGCACGGACAGGTAACCTGGAGGGCTGGGATAACAGTGACTCCTGACTTCTCTTGGAGAATGAGGAAAACTCTAGTATGGGGTAATCCCCATTCCAAATGAGTCCCCCAGGTACCAGGGTTGCATCACCAGGGAGCTGATGCCTCTTCAGATTGCATGGGTTACCCTCAGGGTTTATCTCAATGGAGATCCCCGTTCAGATACTCCAAAGAGAATTCAGACATCCATTAACATGTCTCAAGTTCTATAAATTCTCCTGGCTCCAAAAACTGACTGGAGCTGGTCAGGCAGTTCAGCCACTAATCTGAACACAGATGAAGACAGAGTCGATCCAGCCCCTTGCTGGGTCTCTGAAAGAGTTGAAACCCATCTCAAAGGGTGTTGAAGATAAATTCTTCCTTGTGAGGACTCTGCTTATGAAAGGTCATGCCGAAACACTGTCTTATCTGAAGAAGGAGATCTGCATCCTTGACTGAGACACCTCTCTCACAGTTCAGAGTAGAGAAGCAAGGAGGGGTATGTAAAGCATGAACTGTGCCAGCAGTAAACTAGGTGGGGATTGCTCGAGCAGTGGGTGTTGGTTTCAACAGCCTTACTTACTCATACTGGTGAAGATCTAATAAAAGAGCAACCCTGGCTGGCTGTTGACTACCAACACCAAAGGAAACTTGCCTTGCACAGGATCTCCTACTCCCAATCAAAAGTTTAAATTTGATCTGCTCTATCTGACCCATGTGTTGACAGACCCCAATGATGATGCATGAACTCCTCTGCATCCCAGAGAAAAAAAATGATCCTAGTTTCTGTTGATGACAGTAGGCATCAGCAATAAGCGTGCTCCCCTTCCCATATTTGTCTTGGGTGGCCTCTTCCTCTTTACAGTGTCCTGGCTTAAAACTCCAAGCTTGCTAAATAAAATGTTAGTACTATCTGATTTGCAACAGCAAAAGGAATTAAGAAAGCTGCCACGACTGCCTACTTCTGTGTGTGACTACAGCAGAAATGTCACAACACGCTCCAAACAGCGTGGGAACTGGATCTCTCTTTGTGCCTCCAATCAGATTGTCACCCCTTCTACAAAATTATATTTTATCGTCTTTCTGTCAGCTTAACTAAAGAAACCCACAGCTTACTGCTCTTTACTGACAGGTCTACACAAAGATAGTCCTTTCTCCCATCAGTCCTTCAAAAATATTGCATGGCTCGAGGTCCTGTTTCTCACAGCGTTGTGTGGAATCCTTAAGTTCTCCATCTCGTCTGACTCAGGAGCCAGCCACAGAAGCTCCTACTTGCCAGCTAGCTCCACCTTTCAGAGCATCACTCACTGCTGCCAAAGGCTCTTAGTACTCAAGATCAGAATAGACTGTTTCCCCCAGAAAATAACACCACAGTGGGTGATGGAAAGTTAACTGGAAAGTTAAGCAAACCCTGTAAGGAATGGGCCAGGGGGAGAAGGTGTCAAGATGTTTTCATCCATAATCCCTTGTAATAGGCTGCAAGACTTGCTGAAACGTTCAGCACTTAAGAGAAAGCTTGCACAAAACAACAAGAAAACATTTAAATGCAGACACAGTTTATGCTGGATCAGAAAAGATCATCACAAAGACTCATTCTTCTTTAAAACCCCTCCAGGACTGAATGTTTCTAATGCAGCCATTTAAAAGAGAGAGGGAAAAAAGAGCCCATCCTTTGGCTTATCTTAACTCTAGACTGGAATCAGCATCAACACAGGAGATGGGCTAGCTGGGAGATGAGGGAGTATTCTGTCAGTTTTTCAGACACGTTGAACATCAATCAGTCTTTCCCTCTCTCGTTTACCTGTTCAGAAGGTCAAAGAACCTAGAAAGCAATGTGTCAACAGTGACATCCCGAGGCAAAGGCAAAATCAGCAACAGGCAACGTTCACTCCAAACAGCTGTAGGAATCATCAATCCTGTGGCTCAACCAGTGATCTTGTTCCCAGATACAGCATTCCCTAGCCAGTGCTGGTTGTTTTTTCCTGGATGCGAGGGTCCTGACACTGGAAAAGGCAGGCTGCTTCTAACTCATTCGGTGTTTACAGATGTGCCAGCTCTGTTCTGTTTCCTGGTCCTTGAGGAAAATTTCCCAGGGAGTTTTGTTGACTAACTCCTATAAGAGTTGGAATTTGGCTTTCCTAAAATTTAGCATCCTGTTTTTACTCTCTGTCTGTCTGATATTCCTCACTAGCATGAACTCTCCACCACTGCATGGTCACCACAGCCCTGGCACTCTCCAATTCTGATGTCACCAAGCAGTTCTCATGTTGGTGAGCAAAAGCTCAGTATTACATCCTCACTTATGGGGCTGTTTATTACCTGGCTCAAAAAATTATCCTCAATACATTCCAGGAGCCTCCTGTATTGCCTTCAGTTCACTGTGCTAATATTCAGCAGATAAACAAGGCTAACTTGTGGGGAGGGGAGGAAAGACATAGGCTTCAGATGCAGAGATCATCACTACATTATCATTATGCTCTTTTCTTTTCAGCTATTATCCTTGTCATCCTGATGGAGAACTGAGGCAGCAGGACCTAAGGCCCAGTCCCATGAAACACAATCTTAAGAATTCTTCCTGTTCTCTCACTGTCTGAAATGGAAAAGGTTTGAGCAGGAGCTACACGACACAGCTGTTTTCCTGACATTACCTCTAGCCACAGCTTTAAGAGCTAAGCACAGCCAGCTCAGCTGTGACAGTGGGATGGCTGTGTTGCACTTTATATCACCATGCATCTCATAAACATTCTGCAGTTTCCAGCCTGGTGCTTTCAGCAGTCTGGCAACTACTTCTCCCAAAACACCATGCTGCAAGAGGTGGTAATTATGCACTGCTCAGTAAATAGTTCAGATCTCCAAGAGGAAGGAGGTAGGAAGACTGCTGGGCATCCACTTCAGCCCCATCAATCTCAGCCAGACTTTCTTCTCCCCAGCAGGGAGCAAGGACCAGGACCCTGCTTGCTGGCTGTCCTGTATGGACAGAAACACTGCTCTATCACTACAACAGCACCCAGAATGTTGCTTTCCTGGTCTGAAGTCAGCATTTCAGAGCGCTTAGTAAAAAGGCAAGAATTTGCTGTCCTAAGCCATTTTCCCCTTCCTTTGTTTCAAAAAGTATCGTCATCAAAATTTGTAATTGAGAGCTTGCAATAGTAAACTTCCCAGCAGATTTTACAGAAAAACTGCATTGACTTTCTGCTAAAAGCCTAAAAAGCCAGCAGTTTGAAAGCCAGAAGGGGCTTTTTTTTTTCTAAATTAATATTAGAAATAATAAGTCTTGCTGTCCCCATTTTTGCTTAAAGGTTGTAAAGCAAGAAGAATTATCAGAGAAGAGAAAACGACACAGTTGCTGGTAAACAGAAGGAATCTTTGCAGGACTTAATACTCTCAGGCTCTTCAATAAATGCAGTGTCATGAGCCCTCTTGCTTTTATCATGAGCTTAATGAGATTTAGGGTTGCCATTAACACCTTTAGTCTTAAGAGTCATGTGAATACAAAAACCAAAGCCTTTTTTTTTTTTTTCTTTTTTTTTCTTTTAAGCCCTCTGCCTGCTGAGCCAGGAAACCTACGGCTTCAGAATACAAACACATCTTCCTTCTTGAAATTTTCAGGTTAGACATAATCAAAAGAAAAGAATAAATAAATGAAGCCTCTCACAATTGGAAAAACTAAAGGTTAGCAATACCATTACTTAGGGAAATGAAATAGGAAAACCTTAAAGAAGGACTTAAATTCATTTGAAAATATACAGGGTGACTGAAAATATTTATGCTACTTAAGAGATTAAAGCCACTACAATAGAGCTGCTAAGAAAGATGACATTACATCTCCTTCTTACCTGCTTTAGGGCAAAGTCACCCAGCAGATTAAAATTATCAACTAACTCACAGTACTCTGTTATCCCAGCACAATGAATGAGGGAACCCCTGTAACATGCTGTTTCTGCTGGTAAACTGTGGGAGATGGTATTGCTCCCAGTCACTCCAGCCAGTTTGAGAAGTGGAAGAATGTCCTAGAACCAATTTATCTGTGGCTTGTGAAATATCCTGTACCTGGTTTCTAGTCCTCCAGAAATACCACCAGCTAAACAGATCAACCAAGAACCAGAATCATACAGACCATTCCCAGCACTCCCAAGGTACAGGGAAAGCCTCGGGAAGCCTGCCAAGTGTCCTTCTCCCTTCCAGCAAGAATTAATACTTATTTCCTCACTTCACTATGCATCTTAAGCAGGACTGCTCACAGCTTTCTTTCGCCAGGCTTTATGTATGTGGTAACCTAGTATTTTCCTAGATCTGCCATCATTAACTGACTGAAAATCCTAGGTGCTTTATAAGGTGCACTTCCTTATTTCCTGTATTTCCAAACTGCAATTCATTTACCATGATAAAGCACTTGGAAAAAGTACAAGCATTTGAATGAGACCAGGGACTTGTCAGCAGGGAACTAGTGCTCTCCCAGTATGAGTAATGATTTACTATACCTATGCCTATTGAAAATGTTTTCTTCTGTTTTTGTTCTTGTACTGAGCTTCAAGATACCAAGGGAAATTTCATCAGAAAGCTGTGTCTCTCCTATACAACTAGGATTGAAATTCTTAGTCCCCTGGACTGCTCTCATTTCCCTCAAGATGCTATAACCTAAAATGTTTTCCCAATTCCTGCCACATGAAGGCAACCATGACATCAACCTGGAGTTTCTCAGATACACTGTGAGGGGTACAAATTCCCTGGGCTGAATCCAGCTCTTCTCCTATGTGAACTGAACCTCTGCACTTGAGAGTCTGGAAGGGTCTCTCTCAAAGCCAAGCCAGTGATGATCTTGGATTTCACCATAGGAAAGTACTGAAACCTAACTCAGCAGACACAGAAATTGGTTTTGAAGCAACTTTTTATTTCCGGCTTTACTCAACAGCAGAAGTTAAGAAGCCAACTTTTCAATATTTCCCTCTTTTTTTCTCTTAAAAAGCAACAGTAAAAATTGATCACTTCATTTAGAAGAAATGAATAATTGAAGGGTTATTCATTTACACCCCCCCTCCACTTTGGCATTATTCCATAGCCTTTCTTCACCCTCATTTCATTTTACGGGGAGAAAACAATAGCCCAGTATTAACGCACTTGGTCAGAAATCAACAGGGCAGGCACAGATCCAATCATTGGTCAACAACTTCCATGTACTCACTGCAGCTTGGGAGCACCAAGGACACACTCAGCACAGGGACCAGAGTGAACGTTGCCTGGACATTAGTTGCATAGTACAATCTAGAGCCCAAAACAGCACATGCAGGGTTAGAGCCAGGTAGATCAGCAGTCACCTGATTTCGGAGCAGATTAGTTTGAGCAACGAGGTGAGCTTGTAGCTTCCCTTGACACCACTGAGGCGCAGCTTTCTCAAGCAGCGAAACAGGCTTGGGGATGGGAGCATGTTTGTGTGAAAAGAGAAAAATATGAACAGAGTACAAGAGAGAGAGAGACAAACATATATATTTTCTTGGATTAAAGAAAATTAAAATCACAGAGACTGTATTTAGAGGCTGGGTCTAACCAGTATCACCAAGGCAATAGGAATAAAACAAACATCCTGGGATTGATCAGTTATGAATCCTTTGAAGCATGCCAAGTTTAGCAGTAATTAATGCTCCAGTGTGGGTTGGGATACTGCAGACTAGCTGGGCAGCTGCAAAGAGCAACAGACAATAGTTGTTAGTGGCCTAGCACACAGACAACCCTACTCCAAGCCATGGCTGTAAAGTGGGAGCTCCTTGATGAGAGATCAGGATTAATTAATCATTGTATTTATTTACTTGCAACAGCTGAAAGTCCACAGCATTTTATTTTAATGGCATGCTGCAAGTGTAGCAATAAGTGGTAGGAGTCCTGGCTGGGAAAAGAGCATTGTATATTAAAGGAGAAGGACAAAAAGAGACTGCACGTCTCCAAAAAGCATTCCCAAGGCTGTCTGTGTTACTACAATACCACGAAACATCATATAAATAAGTTTGCATTTGTATGCTGTGTCATAAACAAGATTTCTCTTCCCTCTGGGCCCGTCATCACATTTCAAAGTACCTTACACTGAAAAATCCCTACTTCACATGAGCAAAACTGCAATCACAGGAGCGGAGAGGTGAACTCCCCACAATCATAGCACACAGTGAGCTCTGGCAGGCTCAGCAGGGCTGTGCAACAGCAGCTGTGGGATCAAGAGGTTGGGCTGCTTATTGGGAAGAACACACACACAGCTTTGGGGTACTTTCAGCACTCCTATCTTTACAGGATCAGGCTACAGTGATGCATCACATAAGATAACTGTGCCTGGACTTAAGGCCTACAGCACAGAGTGGAGAAAGACATTAGCGAAAACAGGTGCTAGATCACAAGTCTGCTGAAGTATTAAGAGGCTTTTGCTCAGGCTGAATCAGGAACAGAGCACTATCTCCTAAGCTTCAACACTTCATTCTTCAACCTGCACAACTTTTTCCATATGTTAACTAAAGAGCAACAAACCATCCCACAATAAAAACACATCCTTTGTGAGCACCTGGAGCAACATGAGACAGTGCAGCAATAACGAAGATCAGCGCAGATCACCAGCTACCAACCAGAGTAAGAGAATTCCTACCACACTGCCACTGTAGCAAAGATCCCAGAGGCACATACCAAAATTAATACCACACCCCATGGAAATGCTGCTCCTACCCCTGAACACACTGGTGTGTGGTTTTCAACAGACAACACGACCGGCTGGGCCTCATGCCTTGCATACATATCCATGAATCACTTTGCTACAAAAATGATGCAATGACACCTGAGCCATCAATCATTCTCCTCCTTGTTTGCCAGGATTAATCACAGTGCATGTGCTAGGAGAGCAGGTGACTGATGACTGGCAGCATAAAAATAAAATAAAATACTGTCAGTCAGACATCAAACACAGATCTTTTGCCTGGAGGAGAGAAGCATCTTTATTCTTTCAGTGTTGTAGATACGCTATTGTCTCTCACATAGGCCAAATCTTTCCTTCCCAAACTAACTGCAAAGCAAACGGTGACAACGCTTCTCAGCCTGGTTAAAAATACAGATATTAGAATATCAGAGGACTTCACAATGTCACCAACATCAAAAAATATTCAAACTCTTAATTCTTGCTCTGAGATGGGTGAGACAGAGCCCCAAGAAGCAGACAAACTGGCAAATTTTGCCATGGCACTGCAAGGCTTTGCTTCCCCCGGAGGGGCACGTGCTTTTTCAACAGAGGATATTGGTCCTGCAACATCTGAAGAAACACATGCCAAGGCCTTGGAGTGATACTGACAGATGCCTAACTGATGGTGGTGGACATGATCTGAGATACCAGAACACATCCTGCCTTCTAGGAGAATTGAACAGATGGGAAGGAAATACCCAGCCAAACCTCACCACAACACATCTCTGAACAAAGCACTATCAGTGCAGTAGTATAGGTTTGCTTTACACCTTCTCATTAAGCCACAAGCACACCTCCCAAGTGAAAGGACAGTTGCATATCCTTCTGCTTGTTTTACCTTTGCAATTTTGGTTTCATCCTTCTTCTTTGCAGTTTGCAGGGCTTCAAAGTGGTGTCTGGCACTGTCATAATCCACAAGCTTCCTTCCTCGCTTTGCTATGCGAGACTACAAAAGATGGAGAAAAACAGTTGTGACAATATTCCCCCAGCAGCCAAAACCACATTGTTAGGAACACCCATTCATCCCCTCAGCTTCACCCTGCTTGTACCTGTTCACCCAGCCTTGTGCTCTGCACATGGGACCTCCACTGGATACTCAACAACAGCTGCCCAGGAGTCACAACCACCCTGGAGGGAGCTGCTCAGGAATATCCAGCCAGGAAAAACAAATATATTTAGACAACAGTCCCACCTCTGGATGATATTAATGTTTTCAGAACTGTAGCTCATGTCCCACCTAAGCCCTACCAAGACGCCTGCATCCTACATGTATCTGTTTCTTCATTTTCAGGGTCAAGAGGACTGCTGCCACTCTCTACCACTAACCAGTCCATAGCCCCAGCTCATGTGGAAGCTCAAAAGATAAAACTCAACACAAGAAGGCATCTCTGCTGCCAGCACAGCAAAAGCATTCCTCCACATGCTCAGGATATGCCTAGGACAGTGTTTCAGACCCTGTGACTGTGGGTCCAGACAGAAGTGTGTATCAGCTGATGTGACCAGAGTCATGACCAGTGGTCCTCTGTAACTAGCAGTTAAGCAAGAGAAGTGCAAAGAGACTCAGGCCCATTAGGCTGCCCTGCTTTAAACCATCCATTGCCTCTTCCCCCTGTGCTCCTCTAAAAACAAGAGTTGGAGCGCAGGGCTTCCCAGCCTAACTGCAGCATGGACAGCCAGGCCCCTGCCAGTGATCAGCAAGTTAGATACTGACTGGTGAGCCTGAATGAAGTGGGTTCATAAAGGAGCCAGGAAGGTTTCAAGTTAATCACACAACTCAAGGAAGTTGAAATTCTAAGATGAAGAATCAGCATCGGGATTTACTTGCAAAGCAAAATCTCCCCCATTGCACTTGGCAGGGAGAAGTGGTCTCCTCTCCCCAGGCTCCTGCAGATAAACTGCAAAACCACGCTCAGGGCTGATCTCTCTACCAGACCAGCTGGGACCAGTTTGCACGTCTCCCACATATGTTCCTCTGAGCTTTCAGCAAACACTGGTACAGCACTGCATGAGTCACAGAAATCTGCAGGATCTCAGCCACACGCAAAAGCACTCAGCTCACTCCAGGAGTGGAATCACGAAGATGATCCACTCCTCAATTAACACTAGCAGAAGATACCTCCCCAGCACCACCACAGTGGCAGCCTGTCCTCCTCCTGGGAAATACTGCCAGCTGAGTACTGAGATAGGCTATAGGAGGGGGCTTCCAGAAACACTGATGTCTCTAAGATGTGAGTTAATGCATCTTCCACACAGCCTAGATTAAAGACATGTCCAGATGGGCAATCTATGGGAAGGAATACTTTCCTTTGGCAGAAAGGCAGGGATATTCAGAATACATGGAAGTGCTGTGAGGAATCAGCATCCAGCAAGTCCTTCTGGAGTATCCACTGACTGTGCAACTGCCTGTGATGGCAGTAATGGCACTTAGCCCTGTCCTGGATGCCTGCAAGGTAGTGTTCTGTATGACTATAGGACAGCTGCAGCTACTCACCACCATGGCAGAAGCTGAACTCCAGCAGATTCATTCCTTACAATATATCAATCTTAATTTGAACCACAATCTAAAAAATAATTTTTTTTCTTACTGATATTTGGTTTCAAACCTGACAGAAACAGCACACCAGTTTCAGGGCAAGACTGAAATTTTCTATATCCGCTGCTGGTCAGAAATCAGGTTATAGTTCATCTTCTCTGGGCTCACTGCAGAGACCTGCACACTCATTGCATGTTCCACCACAAGCAGAATCAAAAACTCACTCAAACACTAAACAACAGATGACACAAGAGTCCCACTCCAACAAGCTAGAGATACTGACTGGCACAGAAAGGATGCAATACTTTTTGTGTTCCCAATCTTCACAAAAGACAGAGAGACTCTTTATTCCCCCCCACCAAACACTAAAAATGTTTTTCTTTAACTTATAAAAATTTCGTACTGAAGGAATACTATGTTTTTGCATTCCTGCTGTAGATCCTATCCTGTAGGAAATCCAAAAAATTCAAGGGAATTTTTCCAGCCCCTTCAAGGGGAAGAAGATTCAGACCATATTAGAATTTAACAAACAAGTAACACACGCATGATCTAACATCATACATTCCAATTACTGGGCCATTAACAAAAGCCAGACCTTCACATAGCTAAATTAAAACCATCTTCTCTCCATATATCATCTTTTTTCATCATACTAACATCAGAATTCCAGGAAAAGAAAAAATAAAAATAAAAACTTTTAGCACCCAAAGTATTCTATTAATTATATATGACTGCTTTTTCTTTCTTGCATACCATCCTTAAGAACTTTAAATCCTTACCTGAAGACAAAACATACCTTTGTTCAACTGCATACTTGTTGATGGCTGAATCAGTTAAATATATCCATATATTACTGTAGGAATCAACAGCCACATTCTCACTCATTTTAGAAAGAAAGGCATAGGTGAGCTTTTTAAAGCACTACACAAATCGTGCATGGAGTTTTTCAACTTCTGATATTCTAAAGTGTCACCTGAAGACTATGATGTTAGTAACAATTATCCCCGGACCCACTCCAAAGTCAGACAGGATCAGTGAGTGTCATTGCCTCATCCCTTGAGTTTTGGTGGAATTTGGGTGGTCCAAGTTTCATGCTCCTTTTAATATCACACTGTACAAACACAGAGTTATGAAATCCCAAAGATTCTAAGCATGGAAGAAACATGACATTGGTGTTAATACCCAGTGCACATCAGCTACTAAGGCTGATAAAATGCAATTCAGTCAGAAGTCTGAGTCTACAGAGAGCCTGCTAAAGAAGCAGGGCACAGGTCTCTGTGATGCTGAGGCACATGGGAATCACACTATAGGGTGTGATGCACTATAGCCTTTAGTGGCTGGAAAGCAAAAGCCCTTCCCCACCTCAGATTTCCAGGAACAGAAGAGGCTGGAAAAAACGAAGCAAAAACAAGGAGCTCTAGGAGACAATGATACTGCTGTTTAGGGTTCATTCTACAAGCCTATGTCCCATCTCCCTTTGATTCAAGCATGATTCTCCTGAAGCAACAAATACTAATGAACTCTTTAAGAGTCATGAGGTGGGGAAAGGGTTATTTTCATTGGGAAGAAGCCGAGCTGATACTTCCACATGGTGATATCATTACTAGCGCTTCCATACGGTGAAGACATTTCCTTAGTAAGCTTCCCAAAACAAATGGACAGATGACAGCAGGGGAAAGGGAATTTACAGGACACCATTCAAAGCCAGGTCAACGTCCCACCAAATATTCAGCATTCCCCCTTCCCTGCAAAGCGCTGATTCTTCATTCAAGCCCAAAGGAGAAAATAACATTTTCACATGACTCAGTGCTGCAAAGATCTTGGCTGCTCCAATAGGAAAGTTTTCAACAGCACGTACATCTTTCTAAGTAACATGGCGATGCAAGGAATTGGTGCTTATGAGGTTTTATCTGCTGTGACTCTCTAGATCAAAAGACTTAAAGAGAATCTTACTTTGATATCTGGGAATTGGCCAAGGTACGTATCCATGGTCAGAAGTGCCTGATCCACCAGCTTCTGATGGAAATCCGTCCAGAGGAGGTCATTGTTCTGAAAAACAAAAGTAATGAGTTAACTATTAAAAGCACAGAGTTTTGCATCCTGTGAGTGCTATAGTTATTAATTTCAGACCCCAGAGATATTAAGAAATAGTCATTCGTTTGGAAAAACAAAGTAGGAGAGAAATAAGATGAAAAGGGAGGTCATGGCAGAAATGTTGAAACAGAAAAGACAACTTGATGCTGCTAATTCAGGCAGCCACCTGGAGGATACAGCACCCTTCAGAAACCTTCCTTTTAGGGTCTGCCTTTTCCCCAACAATGTTAGCCCAAATCCATATAGCAGAAGGGAAGATGAAGGTCAAGGCTCCCCTCATATCCTCTTCCCAAGTCACTTTTCTCCAGCAGCAACAAAAATGGGACACCTGACACCACTAGGCATTGTTTTCTCTGTCACTGTAACACAGCTCTCTGGAAAATAATGAACAGCAGAAAGCTATCACAGTATTCCTCAGCCTTTACCATCTGCCTCCACAGCCTCCTGGAGGTTCTATTCAAAGCTAGCCCTCTAACCAACACGTACATTATCCTTGACTATCCTTAGCTAAACTAATTTCCCAACAACAGCCTGGATTAGGTGGAAATTACTCCTATTTCCTGTTTTTCCATTTGGCCAAATGGTTTTGGTAAAACTGTTCAGGAAAAATGCCCACTTTATGGAGGAATTTTGGGGTGTTATTTTTGGGGGTGGGAATAGTACTTTTCTTCCAGTTCTCTTTTCATGAAGGAGAGAAGCCAAGACAGACATTAAATGGGGAGATGGAGGCTGGAAATATTCCCGCAGACTCAGAGGAGTTGCAGTTAGGTCTCAAGACTCATGCTCCCTTTGGCCTCTCTGGCTCAAGTTCTCAGAAAGGACAGTCCCCTAGGAGGCACCATGCTGACTCAAGAAGAAACAAGGCCAATAAAGAATGAGAAGCCAAACCAGCTAAATTACAACTCCATTTACTGCAACAGCGCCTCATAACAGAAAGTTTCCATGTTAATGAAAGAATTGACCTGGAAATGTTCTGGTTTTGCTTCTTTTATCTGCATTGAAGTCAGTATTTCTTGGGTAAGACGGAAATGTTATTTCTGCAAGGAAAACCCAGGGAAGGGAGCGGTCTTTCTCTTGCTTTCCTCCCTATACCTTCCTTGCTGCCACAAACAGCTGCAGTTAAGCCCTGCAGCCTCATGGCAGAGCAGGACTGCCACAGCTGCTGCTCAGTTGAACAGCTGAACAAAACAGCAGAGGACGTCTGTCTCCAGCTGGACCACTGCACATACATGCCAAGGAAGATCCAAGCTGTCAAATGATGGGTCGTGCACCATGCTCCACGGAAAACACCTGGGCAAGTTGGACAGGCATCACCTCACCAGATTAGAACAGCAGGCTGGGGTGACACATGGCCCAGACAAAGTGGCAAACAAAATACGGAAGCTGGTGGTACTGCTATGAGTGGGAAGTTGATCGTAGCTACACAACAGCTGCTCTGATCATGCTTCGGGAAATCGATTTATATTCCCATTCCTCTTGCAGACACCATGAAAAACATAATTACAGACTCTTGGCTACTTCTGTTCCTTTTTAGCCACCCATTAAGGGAACAAAGTTGTCTGTGGGCTTAGGTACAGTGCTCTTCACAGTGTTCAAGAATCTGGGAAACAAGTACAGTCCACATGCCCTCAGTTACCCTCTTCTTCCCAACATCTTGTCTCTTTGATTCCTACCGCAAAGGAATTTTGCTTACTGACACAGTTTCCAAAGCCTATCTCCTCTGACAGACCAAGCCTGGTGAGCCCACATCCTCCACTGAGTCTTACCTCTGCTATTTTATTTGTGTCATCTCTCCCAGGCCAGTCCGGCTCATAAACTTCCTGCAAACACTCTGTCAGCTTCTTGGAGGCCTCATGCATAGCTAGGAAAGAAGAGGTAACTGCCTCAGAAGCAAGAAAACACTTTATCCCTTATTCTGAGGAACGGGGAAAGAAGTGTTAAATAAGCTACAACCAGTGCTAAGATGGGACTCGCTGGATGTCTGCCCCTTAAAAACACAGAAATGGAAGGTAATCAGAAGAAAAAAGGAACTAGGAATGTAATCACATGAAATATTCTGCGTTAATCTTCCCCAGGCAGAAGATATGAGAGTCTATCTGCTAAGAGAGCACCACCAGCTCAGCATTAATGCACAATCCCATCCCATCTCAGCAAGTCTTGAAGAATTACAAGAAACCCCTAGCCAGGTAAGGGTGACCTTTTCTACGTTTGTCTGTACAGATCAGTCCCCATTCAGGACCAGGAAAACACTATTACACATTTCAGTAATTGCACATCCTGTGAGCACCTGCACAGTAATACCTCCAAAGCATCCCTTTGGAGTTGGGCAGACCTGACTGCCATTTGGAAGCCATTTGTTTTGGCAACAACCAGTGAGAACACACACTAAGTTCAGACCAGACATTAGGAAAAATGTCTTTACCGTGAGGGTAGTAAAACACTGAAACAGGCTTCCTTTGAGAGAGAAGGTTGATGTCTCATGCCTGTTTCACTGCATATGCCATCGTTAACATGTCTTAGCTTTTTGTTAGCTCTGAAGAGCTCAGGACTGGTTGGTCTTTGAAGGTCCCTTCCAAATGAATATTCTTTCTACTCTAAAACTCCTGCCTGAGGATAGGAAACACCTCTGCATATGCTGATCTTACCTTTTACGGAGGCCAAGTAAGTTCGGAGATCCTTCTGCAGCCTTGTGCCTTCGGACTGTGAATGTAAGGAGAAGACAATCAGTTATTCTCCCATTTAAAGAGTAAGAGGGACGAATCAAGCATAAGGAAAGAAAAATCACCCTGCAGATGGGCCAAACATCAGCCCTCTAACCTGTCTAAACAAACATACAAGAGGACCTCACAGTCCTCTCATCTTCTTGGTAGGTCCACAACCTGCATGCACGTTTGGCCAACATTACCAGCAGACTACGCATCAACTGAGTAAGTAAAGCTGAGAATTGCTTTTGAAGTAGAGTCAGCTTTAATGTCTCAGTTCTGTACAGATAATTAGACATAGTTCAAAGGACACTAGTTTGTTTGTAAGAAAAGGGGTAGTAGTTCTGTTCAACAAATGTAACTGAAAGGACTCCACAGGTTATAGGAGACAGATTTAACTGCCTTGTACTGCTTTGGGAGCAGTTTAGCTCACTGCTTTCCTGTAACACTGCAATTAAAAACCCCAGTGTAAAGTGAGTATAAGGGGTCTCTGACCTGCCCAAACATCCTATTTAATCTGCAAGGCTTGCAAATACAGCAATAATCTTTATCTTCAGTTTTACTGTAGAAGTGGCCTACCAACAGCAGACCTTGCACACTAGGAAATAAAAGATTAAAACCAGACACTAGTATGAGTTTTGCTTGTTTTGAGCTTTCACACAACACAGATTAAGTGCTTTAGAAGAACCCAGACTAGGAATAACTTTTTACAGCAAACTCAGGTCAGACATGGATACATGCACACTTTCCTCAGTACAATCACTCCTCCATTTTGAGCACAGCCAGATCCATGCCCTCACTGCCATTCCTCATCTTCCTTCCCAGTTTGTCCTACATGGGGGTCCCCAGCACAGTGAACATTGACAGCTGAAGACAACTCCAGGGATGAGGAACTCACAGAACTTCCCTGACAGCTGCCTCAGAGTTAATAGTTTACAAGCAGATGTTTCCCATCAGCTCTCCCTACAACACAGCCACCTCTTCACTCAACTGAGTTCATGCCCAGATCCTTTGTGCTTTTGGTGCAGCTGTGCTTTCTAAGCAGAGGCTAAATCTGCCCAGCTGTTGAAGTGGCACTGCTAGCATAGCACCGTGCAGACATCCATCTGCTTCCAAACACTGTGATTGATTTGATTTCCTTGCTTCAAAAGTTCTGGATGAATTCACATTTATTATTTTCCTACTACAACAACAGTAAAGGAAGCAAGGAACAGCAAAAAGCTGGCCACCTTTCTAAAAGAAAATTGGACCCCTAGTTGGAAAGAAAAGCATTAGGAAGTGACCCTAAGAGTATACAAGAATAAAAGAACAGTGGCCATATCAGCTTGCTGAAGTCCTGGGGGGGGGTGTCTAAAAATACAGAGCAAGTAAACACAGAGAGTTCTTTGCTGACTTAAGGTAAATGTGGAAACCTGGGCAGATGAAACTTCCTAGTAGTGCAATCATAAAGCATCAGAGGGGAGATGCCACAGTAACCAAAGACCACACACAGAGGATCACCAGTGGCTCAAGAAATCATGCCCAAAGCAGCAAGAAAAGCTTCAGGGAAAGCAGCACTAGAGATCAGACTAGAATTAGCAACTGTCAGTTCAGAAGAGGAAAAGGTACAAAAGAACACATAAAAACTGCTCAGTTCTATCCATTTCCATCTTGCAGACCTATCATTTTTAAGAATCACTAGATTTGAATACACAGTATTGAGGTTACAGTAAGCACAAAGGCAGGGAAGGTCCTCTGTGGAGTTATTGAAGAACAGAGGGTTTAAGTGTGTACAGAGGGAAGACGCAGATGTATCGTTGTTGGAAATGTTTAGGAAAGAAATATCATTGTACAGACATTTTAAAATGCAGAATGTAAAGAAAGGATAAATAAATAGTATTCATATCTCACCATAAAAAATAAATCCACAAAAGAAAAACCAGGACAAAAAATGGAAGGTCAGTGCCAACTCTGGCTGACTAGCATATTCATTTCTCATCCATTCATTGATGACTTAAAACCTTAGCACCAGAACAACAGCACTGACTTCTGATGTAGAAGCGACCACAGTGAGTTATTCTAGTCAAACGCAAATCATGGCTAAAGAAATCTGCACTGTGGAAAGTTTGATGCATTGCAACCCACAAGCATTGCCATGTTTGAGCAGATATTGCCATGCTTGCAACCACAGAGTAATTCAACCCCATGAGCCTATAACACAACCAGGTGAAATACGAAGGGCAGTATGTGCAGGGAGATGCATATTTAAAAATAGAAGAGCTACGTTGAAAAGGCTGCAAGAGTTCTGCCTTCAAACACCTAATGAATCATCTATTACTTATAACTGTGAAAAAAACACAAGTATATTTTCAGGATTTCTTCACAATTTCTTCTTTTAACTGGGACTGCGTGTGCGCTTTCACTCATAACACCTTTCACTCAGCACTATTTAAGTATGTAATTTTCAGTAGAGTTGTTTCTTAGTAGTAGTCAGCTAAAACATTTCCCCCCCAACTTCAAAAGAAAATATGTCAAAATTTTCTTCCTAGGATCAAGATGGGGACATTTTTGTACGTTTTTCAATGTGTCTTTTTTGTTTTTTGTTTTTTTAATATATTGTTTTTACAACAGTAATCAACTGTTCCAAGACAGTACTTCTCATCTCTCACTTTCTTTAGCCAGGAGGCAAGCATAGACACTCTAGTAGATTGTCACAGCCCTTTATCACAGGGTAGAAAAGGAGAGCATCCCAGGTTTCCCAGCTCTGAGTCTAACCTCTGCACACAAATTAGCAATTCTGAGCATTATGCCAAACATCTTGTAGCACTACAATGCAGTACTGCCATTCTCAGCAGCAAGCCACATGCTCTGCTCTGCATTTGCAAGGTCTCAGAACAGAGGCATCAATCCTGATCAATCTGAACTTTTCTTGACCAGCCCATAGCTCTGTTTCGCATGGCTTAGCAGTGACAGCAACTTCTCTAATTGACTTGTTAGCTAGGGCTGCTTTGTATTACTTCTAGTTACCTTTGTTGGTACAGCATGATCGGGTTTTGTTTAGTTTTTGTTTATGTTTTGTAAACATAGCAATAACAAGAAGTAATTTTAAGTAGAATGGGTTATGAGTCTCATAATGAGATTCATGAGAGGAACACAGGTCTCATAGGATAGCAGAGGACTCGAGAAATGGAGACGTGGAACGTAGCTTAAAATCACATTGGAAAAAATACAAAACCACCCACAACTGGATCATCTAGAAAGAGAATGATGACATCATCAAGATGAGCATCATACTGCTGGCAGTGCTGGTCTTCATATGTTGGCAACTCACCCTAACACCCCACTACTGCCAGAACAAACACTGACCTCAGGACACAGAGGAGCAGTGAGAAAGAAAGCACGATGCCAGGAAGTGGTGTGTATGTAACAGTTTTAACTGCATTCTTATTCTTTCTTCTGTAACACTTAAATCTGGACTAAATATATTTCAATTTTACGAACAATGCATTCTTGGATTTACTTATGCGTGTGGCATGCTCGTTTTCTGCCCACAGAGAAGCTTCTAGGTGTGACACAGCCAAACCTACAGAGCAAGGGCAAAGATTAAACCTGCAACCCTGCAGGGACACTCAGAACTGCACAGCCTGCCCTGCTGAGGCTGAGCCAGGCAGAGATGGATGCAGAGCACACCAGCAGCAGCTTGTCTCTCGGGTGCTTGGTGCGAAATGCTGAATTTCCACAGGAGTGGCAGCTCCTGAAGGGTATCAGAACTCAGCAGCTCTGCCAGGCAGAAACATGATGCAGTGCCAGCTGTAAGGGCTGCCACCAGCCTCCTGCTTGCTCACTCCTGAGAGTATTTCAAATGCACGCAAAAAGAAGCCAGACACATTTCAATCATCACACTTCTACTGCAGGTCTCTTGCTCCCAGGTCTCCAAGGACTATTTGTGTGTGCTGCTGCCTGGGCACAAGTGATGCTGGGATAGAGAAGGAGAGGGAAGCTTTACAGTGAATAAGCTGGGAGGTTTATTGCCAAAGAGAATCCATGGTAGGCCCTGCAGCCCAGAAGTACGGCTATGTTCAGTTCATTTGTCACACAGCAAATCCATTTGCCCGAGCTAAAAAGCTCCCACTACTCAGAGAGCTCAGAATGATATCTCTTATGAACTTCAATGGAGAATGATCTGGAAAATGCAAAGCCTTTCCTTCTCTTCACTCATCCACAACCTGGGAGAACTACAAGTTGCCCTATAAAATGAGTAAACTATTTTTAGATCTGCTCACCATTCACTGACAGCCCCCATCAGAGAATATATGTCAGCACGACCCAGCCCAGTCTTTAAGAGTCAGAAGAGCCTCAAACCAACTGAGCAAAGAAAGCTACTGCTACAGTGCTATTTTTCAAAGTCTCTTCCTGTTTCAAAAACCTTCTGGTTGCAACCCACAGGAGAGCTATTCTGTTACAGTTCTGCAGTGAAAGATCATCTTTCCTCCAAACTTAACGCTTCCAACCAGAGCACACTTTGTATGGAAAGGACACTGAGATCTCATGCACAACCACACACATGTATTATGTACATTATATACAAACTTACTTTCATTTTTCCACACATACAGTTAAAGGTTTTTCCCCTTTCTCCTTATCAGCATAACAGCTCCTCAATCTCAGATAACAATCCAAACAACTCACTTTTATAATATGCCCTGTCAAATAGGTATGGCTTGCATTTATTTTACTGACAGGGAAACCACGTGTCAAAACAAAACCAAATGACAATGTGCAGGAAATGCCCAGCAGCCTCTGAATCCTCTGATAAATTGTCTGGAGAGTTCAGCTCATAGTCTGTCCTTGTAAGGTGAGAAAAGAAACTGAACTGTAAGGAGTATAGGGGGCAGTGGTTCTTTAGTACGCTTCTCAGTGCACCACTTAGGAAACACAAAATCAATCCCAGACACACAGATCAAGAAACACTTGAATCTACGTTTTTTCTTAAAAAGTAGATTTCCTAATTGCTGACTGTCTCAATAATGACAGGGAAAAGCCACATCTGGTGATGTCATGTCCCCAGAAGGTAGCCAAATCCTATTTCTCTACGTACTAGAGAATTCCATGGGTAGACATGCTACAAAGATGTTGCATGTACTTCTGAAGTAACAGCAATTACTGTTGCCAAGAGAATGATCATCAGTCTCCAGGAATCTGTAGTCAGCCCTGGCTAGATAAAAGTCCAAGTCAGACTGAAAGATTTTCATTATATTCAGCTGTGGATAATCCCATCTCTGACAATTTTGGGACACAGATCCACATCTGTTGAGTCTTAACAGATACGATGCAGCTGCCACTAACAGCTCCAGAAAAAAAGCCCTAAAAATGTCAGGGCACAAAAGGTTTAACAAAAGCTTTCTCCAGCACCACCTGCACTTTGGGGTGGCATGCACTTCCAGTTGTGAGTCAAGAGCAGCACTTTCCTAGCACCAAGCACCACCAGACTACAGCCAGCCTTGTAAACACCCTGGGGCAATTGACGTAACCTTGCCTCATCTGGGTGCCTGAAAGTTACATATACAAAACACACCCAGGTCAAGAAGTAATCCTACTCCTGTCCATGGGAGGAGGGATTGCTACACTATTGAAATATTTGTGTACTAGAATGTAAGTAAGAAGCAGAAAGCTAAAAGAATGAGGATTCAAGCTTGACTCAGTGATTGTGCAAAGATGAAGAGAAAGTTAGATCTATATCTTAGCCATTTATTTTTCTCCATTTGCTCTGTTCATCTCTCTTCTACCTTTCGTTGCACATCAGGAGCTGGATTTACCCTCCTTCCATTTTGTTTCTTCATTTTTAATCTGTTTTCCCTCCTACCCATCTTTCAGAAACAATGTTGCTCCCATACCTCAGTGTCCAGCCCAGCAGAACCAATTGCACAGGGAAGCAGCTGTTAACTGAAGGAAGTGTACTGGCTCAAGTACTTTTTCCCCAAAACCTTGGTCCAAAACATGCATTACTTTTTAGCATACACTCACTCAACAATAGGGGATTTGGAAGAGAGTGTGATTTCTCATAAGTGGACCATTAAGAGTCGTGGATCACTTCAATATGACTACAGCATCATTCAATGTAACATGTTCTAACTGCCTATTGCAGCAAATGATTAAAAACTAATACTAAGACACAGGGTAAAATTACAAATCTCTAATCATCTTACCAGCTGCTTGTTGAAGTTCTGCACACACTGTTCAAACTGCTCATCTTTTGTTTCGTCTGCTTTCCCAAGCTTCTGAAGGACCTGTAGAAAAAGAGGGAAAAGGTTAGAGATTTAGAACACAGAACAAAGCAGACAAACACAAGCTGTCACAGGTTCCTGCTCATGAGGCTGTAAAGAAGGAAGGTTAAAAAAAAAGTCTTCCTTATTCTTGTACTTTGAATTTCTGGAGTATTTCTCCAAATAATAATAGTTTGAAAAGAGATTTATAGATGACTCAGTTCATCCATTTATAGGATGAACTCAGACCTCAAATATTCTCCTGTACAGAAGAGTATGAGGCTTGTTCTTCACAGGTATAATGCACGGGACAAACCACATCTGTAACATGTCTTCATTTCTGTGGTTATGTTCTTTTTGGTTTAACACAAGACTGTTCAAGACGGGGTGGGTTTTTGCTCTTGAAACAGATGGACTGTGCTGCCCTAAAACACAGAAAGCTGTGCAGAGATGTCCTAGGAAGAAGACAATGGATGGAGTGATGACGATAGTCCCATATTCTTCCCTCCTTTTCTCACAGTGTGCACCGTCAGCAAGAGTTGGCTGTTAAGAATATTTGAGGCCTTGACACCACAAGCCTATGACACTAGCACATCTGAGAGTGTCAGCAGATAGCCATTTTCCTCTCGCTACCTCTCAGCACAGCACAGCTCTACACAGTCTGCAAAAAAACTCCTTATCAGAGTACTTTCCTTATCACACTTCTCTTTTGATGAACTCTGTGTAGCTAAGTGGGTCACTCTGGTGCCATGAACAAAGCATTTCACTTTGTGGGCAGGAAGGCAGGTCCCAGGCAAACTGCAGCTGCAGAGGAGGGCAGCAGTTATTTGCTGTGCATTAAGTAACTCCAGCAGGAGGGAGATGAGGATACAAACTACAGCTGGTTAAGCTTGATTACAACATCTTTGTAAATCAAAAATAAAGCCTTGTCTTGTAGGGCCAATAAAAAAAAAACAACACAGAAAAGCCTACTCAGTCCTCAGTCACAGGAGATTCTAGATAGTAAGAGTGGGCAATAAAGGGTGTTGAGGGAATGCCTGGACAAGAAAGGGAGTGCTGGCTGCAGAGTGCGTGTTGCCAGAGAGGCAAAAAGCACTGGAAAGCAGAAGTCTCCTGCTCTGCTGAACACAGCAGACCTTTATCCATAGATCTCAACCATCACGTTCAGAGTACCAAGGCAAGAACCTGCTTCAGCTTTTCTGTCATCAGTCCCTTCAGGGAGGCCAACTAAATCATCTTCCTCCAACTCCTTTTACTACACATGGATCTTTTCAGAGAATGTAAAGAGGATTACCCTCCTGCAGGGCAGGGATTAGACTTCTATTTTCAGTTTCCAAAACGGCACTGGGAAGGTCCATGCAACACGATGAACGTTCACCTACTGGCCCACTCGTCTTATTGCACAGACAGGAAAGATGGCATTTGTGTTAAGTCTGTGAGGCTAATCTCAATTCCCCACTCCTATATAAACACACACATTCCCAAGCTTAGCCCTGACCGCAGTTATCGACTGTAGAGCTGGGCACGAGAAATCAGTGCAGTCATTCAGCTCATAAATCCCTTTATTTAGTCTGGGATTGAATGTCTAGGAGGGAATCACTGTTTTCCATTCTTCTCCTGTTCAACAGCCCCTCCTCAGCTCCAGGAGTATTTGAGATATTCATACGTCAGCCAAAGGCGAGGAGGAGACACATATATATATGAAGACCATACTGCTTGTGACTGAGAACTGAACTGAAAACCTCCTGAGTTAGCTCAAGTGACAGCAGCAAGCACCACAGCTATAAACGCCCAATGGGCTTCTAAGATGTCTACACAGCAAGATGCAGGCAGAACAAATATTTCCACCTTCCTCTCAAACCCTTGGCACACACAAGCTTGCTGGAGACCAGAAGAAAAGCAGTACTGGTCAGACAGGCAGAGTTCTGTACCTGTACAGCAGCTACTGGTGCCTCCTTTGCTCATCTGCATCAGTGAGGGTAGGAACATATCATAGAAATGGTGTTGCTGCTCAAGTTACATGCTTCTCTGTCATTCTAACAATTAGAAGGATTCAGTAGGAATTCATCTTCCAGGAATGGTATGGTGAACCTACTCTAAAAACATTGCTCAAAGGCCTTGTGTTCAGTTGCATTTCCTTATGCTACCAGAAAAATAGTGTAAGGATTTCCCATCGAATGTGTGACATTCTAGATGCCCACAACGTGAAAAGCACCATCGCACCAGAAGTACCATCAGCAATGCTAAGAGCCCAGTGTAAAGACAAACTGTGAAATCCAAAGAACAGAGTTCCTAACAAGAAGATCAAGAGAACTGCTGTGCATACAAAGGAGCTTTGTATGAGGCAATACATCTGTCTGGCTAATCAGGAGACATGATGCTTTCAGGCCTGGAGGGAAGGAGACTGTTTAACTCAAGGAATCTGGAACATGACACCGGAGGTCAAAGGTTTCTAACAGCCTCAGTGCATTGGTACCCACAGACCACTCTTTGACACGGCCTGTCCTCCTGCTTCCCACATGTGTAAGGGGTTTATCTGATGCTGGGGGACAAGCACAACAGTTTGGGGTCATCTAACCAGCAGGAAAGATCAAGCTCTGCACAGGTTCTGCAAAACAGTCAGGATTGGAAGAGACCCTAACTCACTGCCTGGCTTCCCCTCTCTTTTCCCCCACTGTTACACAAAGTCTTGTGCCCCACACCTGCGGGCCCTATACACAAGTCCCAGCTATGCAGCCTGCTGATCCTTTTGTTACATGCTATGGCACAATCCGCCCAGAAGTCAAATCCAAATGCCATTTGAGCAGTATAAAACAATGGTTCCACAAAGCTGGCCCTCAAACCTGTTCCCAGCTCTTCCAAGAGAGCCGAGCAGGCAAGCTATAACAACAGATCCCCCTGGAGCCCCTAAACCAGACAGGGATGGAGCAGATGGCCCTGGGTGTGCTGCTGACTGCAGGCATGCCTTTTCACTCTGCTAATAACCTGTGAGCTCACAGGACAACTCCCGTCCCCAGACTGGTACATGCTGTCATAGGTCAGGCTATTCTGAGTGAGCCACTGCTGCTCCCTCCCTTCCCCTATGACAGCCTCTAATCCTCCAGCTTGTTGCAAAGCCAGATGAAGTTCGGATGGAAACTTCAGGCTCTTTGATAGCTATTAATGGAGCAGATTTACCAGGGTAGGAGTCAGAACCCCACCGTGGCTCCCAAATCTCAGGGCAGATCAGAGATGGTGTGATCTGACAGCTGCTGTCTGGAGGCAAACCACACCAGGCAGCAGCATGGACGTGGCATTTAAAAGATTAAGCAGCAACCATGGTTGGGCTCCTTGATCTGCCCTTGACCTGAGAAGTCCCAACCCTGCATAAGGCAAGTGACCATTTCAGGAAGGTGGAAGGAGCAAAGTTGAGTAGAAGAGAGAATACTTTCTAAAAATGAGGTGGTTTAAGAAAGCACACTGCAGGATGGATTCGAGAGGAGGTTCCCAGCCTCACTATGGGCTCTAACCTTGGTTCTCCCAAAAATTCACAATGGCAAGGCCAACAATTTTGACCTAGGATTACAGGTACCTGACCAACTACCACAGCCAAAATTCTACTCTTACAGTCTCCATTTTCTCTGTATTTGAATAAAGGCAACAAGGACAAACAGATTCAGAGAGCAATTGAAGCTTTAAATTAAAAGCACCTGAGGATCCAAGGAGGTGAAATTAAAAATAGAGATAAATAAATAACTGAACACATTCCTTTCCTATCAGGATCATATCTGTAATCCTGCTGTTGTGACAAAGCTAACTGCAGTAAATATAAAATTGATATGGTCCAGGTAGAGAGATCACAGAATAGTCAGAGAAGCCTGAACTCTTCCATATAAAAGATCTGATATTCTGCTAGCAAGGATCAGTGAAGTAAAGGTATGGAATAGCCTTGAAAAACAGCACATTTTCCTCAGCAAGATGTACAGTTTGCTTAAGGAAATCTGAGCTGCAGGCTATTCCCAGAAGATTGTAAGATTCATGACATGACGGAGCGTTACCTTAAAGAAACCCAGTTTCAACAGATTCAAAAGGAAACATCTCATCTGGCTGCAATTCAACCACTTTGTTCCAGGTGCACAGAAGGAAGCACTCCCAAGAGGCAAACGACCAGACCCCCTACTTCACACATGGGTTCCTGTGCTCCCTTTTGAGCACTGGGCACACAGGGAACAGAGATCAGTCCTGTGAACCAACTCTTCTATGCAGAACAGCAATCAACAGTAAATCCAATCTGTGGACTCCAAATTAAGCTAAGTTTCCACCTGAAACACCTGAATTTAGGGTAGCCCAGCCCTGACAGAGAGTTAAGCATGTTGCTAAGCCCACAGTCAGAGGAGCTGAACCCTCCAGGACAACACCTTACTCCACAAGGCATCAAAGAAGCTGCAGTCACATCTTACGGATACAGGTCCACCTGCTCCTAACTTCTTCCATCTCCTGACCTCTCCTCACTCACAAACGCCTCTGACTTCTGCTGCTATCTGTTAACCCCACTGCAGTATCTTCAACTACCAAGGGGACAAAGAGGTGACTAATTTTGATTAGCAACAAATTCACGTGCACCAGTGGGAGTGAACCAACTAGTCACAGAACAAATCTTTCATCGTGGTTCTCGGCCCATTCTTCCATGGAAGACACTGGAAGGAGTTTGGAAGAAAACAGTCAAAACGGAAAGCACAAAGCCACATAACTTAATTAAGTATAAAGTAAATTTCACATGCTCTTTAAGCCTCATTTCTCCTGTGCCCCAATGAGATGTGACTTGCACAGCCAAGCAGGTTTGAACACAAGGAAAGACTTGGGTTTTGTGCTCAGGGAGAGAACCAGCAGGTAGGCCCTGCAGGGCAAGGCCTCCTGTTCCAGCCCAGCACAATCAAGTATTTCTTTGGAAAGAATGGACAAAGAAGGCCAGGATGGACAGGAAGACACTCCAAATGTCTTAGCACTGCATTTTAAATTGAGGAAGTTATTTCTGGGGGCTAGTCAACCAACAAGAATCTGGGATCACTGGAAGATGGGAAAGGGCAGATTCATGCTTAACACAAACAGAAGAGCTCTTGTGTGCTTCAATTTGCTAGCAAAGTTCAACAGAATGTGCAAAGGCAGGACGTGGGGAAATCACAGTTCAATACAGCACTTTGTTAGAGACTTCCTGTGTGACCTGGGAAATCCACATCCAATGTCACATCCATCCAGCTGGAAAGGGGAACGTTTGTTCAGCATATCACAGAATGACCAAGTTTATCTCTGGCATCATCAGCTGGCAAACAGGAAACAGAAGCACAAAGGTGAGATGACCAGGGTTTTGAGTGCTCAGCTCAAGTTACCCTGTTTATGATTGTTACAGGTGTCCACCTCACTCAAGTCTGTGAGAGTTTGCATTTATTTGCCATACTCTAAAACTGAGTATAACTAGGAAAAAAAAAAAAACATCTCAAAAAATTCGGGTCACACTGGATGTTCTGAGCCTTCAATACAACCAATATAAAAAAAATGCTAACAGTAAAGAATTTAAAGTATTACCAGAGATTGAATGGAGATGCTTCACTAATGACAGATCCCTCCAAAAAAATTAGGAAGTTAAACGACCATCTGAGGTGTGATTTGAGCAGGATTGATCCCACTCTGCACAGAGTGAGGATTTTCTAAGGCCCTACCAGTGCTGTAGTTTCTAAATCTTGAAGACAACAACGAAAGATGGTTAATCACTTAGTCTCTGAAAAAATACCCTCTTCAAAAACACCTCACTCCTTCCTCCACATCACTGCGACATACAGCTAAGCATGACTAGATAAGAACAGCAAATATGGCTAATCATATAAACACATGCCTCTGCCACCTTCCCTAAATTGCTCTATATTGCAAAATAACCACAGTAGCAAGAGCTGCACCACACTGTCTTCAGGTTCACCTCAAATACCTACCTCCAACAGTTGCTAAGGAGCAATCTCACCATTGTCTGCACCTCCAGGAAACACCTTCCAAGTTTAACATGACTCATTATGATCACATTGGGTTGCCTTACAACATTTATTCTCTTTGTTCACTCTACAGCCAATAAGAAGAATCAAAAAAAGCAACAGATCTACTTTTGCATTCTCAATCCTGGGGTAACTCCAGTAATGGGCTTAGAAGCAGTTCAAAGCAATCAGTTTCACCAGGCTGAAGTTAGCACCTGAAGGATATACTCACGTTTTTGATCTCAGCAGGCCAGGTATAAAATAGGATGTAGAAATACGCACAATAGATGCAGGACTGTTTCCAATCTTGTAGCCAGAAATGATGGTCATCTCAATCTTAAGGCTGAGTCATAAGTGAGTAATATCTCTACGAAAAAGGTGCACAAAAGACCTGTTCTAGTTTTGTAGCTTCATGTTGCACCACACTGGTCTAAGAATGTCTGCTTTATATCTGTATTTTCCTTTGAATGCTCTGCTGAAGGCCTTTTNTACTCACGTTTTTGATCTCAGCAGGCCAGGTATAAAATAGGATGTAGAAATACGCACAATAGATGCAGGACTGTTTCCAATCTTGTAGCCAGAAATGATGGTCATCTCAATCTTAAGGCTGAGTCATAAGTGAGTAATATCTCTACGAAAAAGGTGCACAAAAGACCTGTTCTAGTTTTGTAGCTTCATGTTGCACCACACTGGTCTAAGAATGTCTGCTTTATATCTGTATTTTCCTTTGAATGCTCTGCTGAAGGCCTTTTGTGTGTGTGTGTGTGTAGCATAAGAAGGGGATTGTTTGGCTGCAACAGACTCTTTTCCTGTAGCAGTTGCAATCCTGCATCCAAACTCAGAGGTTTTAAAAAGAAAGTGCACGGCAACAAGCCTACAGTGATAGCCCTCTGAGGATGAGCTACTCCTAACTGCACCATGCACTTCACCCAAGAGCTCAAACAAAACTACTGTGCTCAGTTCCTCCTCGTGGGACAAGGCAGCTAACATCCATCCTAAACAGATGCAAAGACTCAGCTAGCTGCTGCACTGGAGCACCTCACAACGTTCAAAAGCAAAAGCAGAAAGATGTAGAAACAGTAGCACAGAGTCAATATTCTGATTTTTTTTTTTTTTTTTTTTAATTAATAACACCACAAGAGAATTTTTTGTTTTGCCTT
>VXAB01002566.1:70050-123793 GCA_013399175.1 Odontophorus gujanensis | reverse complement strand
AAAAAGTAAAAAAAAGTTGCCAAAGTTAAAATTTTTGTTTTTTTTTTTTTTTTTTACATTAATAGCACCACAAGAGATGTTTTGTGTTTGCATTCTGTGTCCTGTAAAGGTACTTACATTACTTCACAATATTTGTTATGAAAACTAATTGGAGCCAGCTTGTGACCTCTTCACCTTAGAACTCTTCCTCCAATGCTTGGTTGCCTTTGGGGATGAGGATGCTTTTCCAAAGTTACAGGCTATAGACCAAGGGATTTACATCATTCATAGTGCTTACTGTTCATATCGTTATTGAGTGTCCTGAGACTGTAGATAAACAGAATGAAAAGAGTTGGGCCCAACTCTCAGGCATGTTCAGCCCAAGCACAGGGCAGCTAGTCAACCTAGATTTCAGGCTGCTCCTGCACACAGGAAAATTCCTGTCCTCTTGGACACAGGGCAAGAACTCCTTGTTCATCCTCCTCACTAGGAGAACTGCCAGTATGATTTTCATTACCCAGGTTACCTGCTCCTCTGTTCCTATTGCTCTGTTAGCATCTAAAAACACTTGCTGACCCACTCTTCATCCCACCAAGAGCAACACCTCTGAGACTCAGCACAGACAGCCTCTTTCTCCCTGTAGCCTGACGCATGTTCCAACTGAGTCCCACTGCTACCTCACTAACAGTAACAAACTCTTTCTGAGGGAGGTACTTTGCTTTCAATTTCCAAGCCACGATCAAATCACTTTTCTAAATTGGGCTTTGACATTTTCCTGCCTTAATGCCACTCACTCCAAATAAGCCTTGGTTACCAAGATCTGCTAATGTCTCCAACTATAGTTTATCATCAACATATTAACTAAATGAAGAAAGAAAGGACAGACCACTATCGCCTGAAGACAGCAGAAGGTGAAATTTCCATTTTCAGAGAGATCAAGTACGGCAAATGCAGAAGACAGAATAATTTTCACCAGCTTCCTTGCTCCCTGAGTCAGGAGTGCAATTTCAGTAACTCTGATCAGAGATACTTAACCAATTTGGAAGGTTGTCCTTCATCACTAAAAACACTGACATTCTCCTTTATCGCTACAAATAATGACATCCTGCCCCAGAGACTATTGGACAGGCAGGAATTCAGTAAGCCCACAGGCTACACTTGCTGCTTTGAAGTTTTGTCAGCATTTATTACCTCTCTGATGAACCCAAGAAAGGCCATGTACACTGTTATGGAAGGTAAAGCCATAATATTGTTCACTGTGCAGAATAATGCCAACAAAACAGTTATTTTATCTATCTAGCCTACAGGTTTCAGAAAGACAAACCCTCCAAAAGATTGCAGAACACAGCCAATCCTCATAATCAAGAAATAAGCAGTTATATATTGAGAACAGTAAGTTAAAAAGACATTAAGAAGCCTGAAATCTCCTGTCTCCAAATATCTAACAAGTTTACTCTCTCCCTCTTTTTGCATGCAACTATGGGCTACTAGAGAGCTGTTTGGGTTGTTTCAGGGTTTTTTTTGTAAAGAAGTAGGGTGTTTCCAAAATAGCTTCCTGCTGACTGATCTCTGATCCTCTTCTGTAGGTGGAAGACGGAGTATTCCTTTGCTGCTGTAATACACTGCCAGAGTGCTCAGACAGCATGAAGCTAACAGCTTCAACCTCATCATTCGCTGAAAACATTGTGCTTACAGCTTCAGTATCTCTTAGGCTACTACAACGCAGCCCATTTTACCCTCCCATTTTTGACCATACAAGTACAGCATATCAACGCTATTTGTCAAGCATTACACAAGTAGGGAAGAAGCCAAAGTTAAACCCATCAGCTACACATCCTGCCCCTCATGGTCAAGAGCTCCCTGCAACAACTCTGCAGTTTCCTACCGCCACTTTGTGAACATGCATTACACACTAGAAGTGATCAGTAAAAACACACATGAAAACTACTGAAATTTGCCTTTACTACAATATATATATACATCAAAGGAACAGTGGAGCATGTATTCAGGGGATACATTTGCTTTGAAGCACAAGTTTACAAACGGATGCATAGGAAGTTCTGCAAGAATGTGCATGGGGACTTCTCCACAGTGCAGTGATGGAGCACTGGTACAGGCTGCACAGAGAGGTGGTGGAGTCTCCTTCACTGGAGACGTACAAGATCTTCCTGGACACCTACCAGTGCAACCTGGGCTAGGGAGATGCTTTGGCAGGGGGGTTGGACTACTGATTAGGACCTCTTTTCAGTACTCTACATAAGCTCCCCAGACATCTTCAGGAACCTGAACTAACAGTTTCTCCTACGCCTCTTACAATGGTTTGCAATGTTGGCGTGCAGATAGTTTCACAAGTGCAGTACAGACATGCACCTAGTACACTATTAATTCCCACACCACTGAGCTACACATCTAACTCTCAGCAGGTTTGATGGGTTGATTCTCAGCTTTCCACAGATGAGCAGTGGGTCTCTTTCTCCAAGGCATGGAATCAGAGTTCTGAAACCAAAGGGCATAGGAAATAGCAGAAAGTTAATCTGTGCTAATTCCAGCTTCATACAGACTCATTACGGAGATAAAGATGACACTCAACAGCAAGCAGTGCATCAATTTTTGTGCCATCTGCTTTGGCAAAAAAGCCTGTAAGTAACAACAAGGTGTACTGTATAGGGACTCTGCCTCTTTCATTAGGGAACAATGTTGCTCATAGTACTTTTGAACAGATACATTTTAAGGAAAAAAAATGTACAAGAACAATAAAAAAAGCCAGAATTCTCCCCAACAGGACAAGCTCAGATCTTCCCAATGCTACTGAGAAACCACACGATGAAAACATTCTTCACCTTGAACAATAATTTAAAAATAAAAAAATCATGAAATAATTGCTCCTCTAAGAGAGGATGTCCAATATTTTTTTTTTTATTAACTGTCCTGGGAAAAAGTCCAAAACATTATTTTCAGGAATGCTAAAATTGGTAATATGGAAGCCTGATTTTATGAGCTCCTACAGCAACACTCTCTCAGTTGTTAAGTGTGAAACAATGCTGCCTAGAACTCAGCATTTTCTTTAAGCTGCAGGACCAGCCCCCAGATTTTCTTCACTTTAAGAGCAGGTTTACAAAGCTGAAGTCCACTCTTTCCAACAGTGATTACTGTTAAAATGACCACACAAGGCAGGGTTGCTCTGTTAGCTAACAGTAAGGTGGACACAATGTCTGATGACCTCTGGAGGAAAGGTACCACCAACACTCTATGCCAGGACCACCTGGCCAGCCTGGAAGCAAGTGTTTCCACATCTCCAATGGTCAGATCCAGAGTGCTTCACTGTCTCTTACCAAAAGCACAATTCAAAAGTGAGGGGCACAAGGACATCTGGTATACTTGCATCAGGTATGCTACAAGTCACACACCACTTGAGGTCACAGCTGTTGAGAATGGGGCTCTCCCATACCTCACTGTCCTGCCCACACCAGGCATGCATTTACGGGCAGTGTGAAAGGGGAAGCTGTCTCTATGTCGCCAGTCACGTCTGTGTCCCCAGAGCAGGTGATGACAACTGAGTTCAGCTGCTCCCTCTTCCCAGTACTGGGCTGACTTCTCAGGTGTCATTTTCACGTGTGGCAGAAGATAGAAATGCCAAACTGGAGAATCCAGCTCAGCTCCTCCTCCTTCAATTTTAGGGGATGCTCTAACAACACCACCGAGGGCAGAAAGAGTGCTGTGCAGATGTTCTATCACACTTGCACCAGAAAACAAAGTTTGCTGTACTCTATCTGCTAGTCTAGCACACTAAAAAGGCAACTCAAGGTCCCTTATTTTCCCCTAAAAAAGAGGAGGAAGAAAAAAAAAATAGAGGGCTCCTTGGCATGCTAGCACAGCATCAAGTCTGCAAAATCCCTAGGGTACAGAACACAGCAATTCAAGGAAAGCCATTTGTCTTGCCTGTCCTTCCCACTCAAATCTTCACATCACCATCTCCCAACCAAGGCAAAATGTGGAATGCTCCTACTTATCAGCCCAGTCACTTCTGTCCTTCAGGCAGTTTCCAGTTCTCAGATAACCAGATCTGATTTGAGCTCAGCAGCTTTTATTTTTGACAGTGGTCTCAGAGCTCAGTTACCAGCTTTGGGCGAGAAGGCTCTCTGCCTAACTCTGGGTGCCGACAGATGATGAATATATGACAGACAAGTGGACATGGACACTGAATATATTACAGACAAGTGGGCATGAGCTGTCACTCCCAAAGGAGAAGGGAAAGGCACACTGAGGAAACTTTCCACTGCACTGATAGATTCCTTCCTTTTCCCAACACCTGGGCACCATGATCCAGAAAATCAAAGATGGTTGATGATACATGTCACTGCATGCTTGACCTGCTTGCACCATTGTTCGTTGTATGCAACCTCAAGGCAAGGGGCTTTCTTGTTCCAGATGTTTGATTACAGCTGGATTCCGAGCCCGGGTCTTTTCCTTCAAAACTGCTGCTCCACTAAATGTACAGCCATGCTAAAAGGAGTGAATCCAGACTGTGTCTGGCTTAGCAAAGGGCAGGAGGGTTGCAAAGCACATGAGATCAAAAATCCTCAAGCCTCCCACAGACAAAGGATGTAGCTCACTTGACAGATGCCAAGCAACAGCATAAAACACTGCAAGTACTGCTTATGTAAGTGCAGCTTTGTAACCTGAATGGAAGGAAGGAGGGAAGTGGAAAGAGAGAGCAAGAAGAATAGTAAAAGAAAAACCTTTCCAGCAATTTTTTCCCCACCCAAACCTGGTTGACAATTGTTTCTGATGAGGAACTCATAAGTTTTCCTTCCCTATGATGGATGGCTGAAAGGGAATAGGAGAAAGAACATTTTATTTCCCCGTAAGTCTGATGGGAGGTTCACCAAGAAGAGAAGTTTTTGAAAGAGTAATACAGATACACGGAAAGACATGAAGTCTCGGTGGTCAGCTCAGATCACATCCTATTTCTAGATGACTTTCAGACATACACCCACACTGTGTTTTAGCTGTGCACTGCTGGGGCTAAGGCTACCAGCCAGCCCTGAGCACAGCCTGCCCCAAAAAAAACAACACTAAGTAGTCCTATAGCTATAAATATTTATCATGTATTTCATGAGAGTAAAACAGAAGCATCAAAATAGGTAATAATCTGCCCGCACCAGGATACCTTCAACAACAATGCACAGCAACCAGACCATAAAATGCATGCAAGCTCAATGTCCCCCTCTTCCACAATCTAGCCCTAGTTTGAAACTCCTGCTCCAGTTCTTTTTACAGAGGTCCTCTCCTGCTTTTTTTTATCTTATTAAGCAGAACCATGAAGACAAACACAGAAATCACCACCTAAACTTAGACCAGAGAAGTCAGCTCTGCTCTAAATGTCATCAGATTTAAGCCGTGGTTGGGAGGACAGCAAGTTTGTGTCGCTGTCAGTCAAAAGTCAGGCAGAGACATACTGCCATATCGAACACCATTGTCAGCTGTCTCCTCCAAAGCAAACGGAGAATCTATTCTCAGAGTCTGTCCAGTTCCCACTGCAGCCATTAATAACCAGCAGAACTGTCAGCAGCCTGCAGTTCTCCCACTCCTCACGCTTACACTTTGTGTCACAGCCTCAGAGAGAACTAGAACTCTATGGGGACCTGCATCACTTGTGAAAAATAAAAACATCTTGCACGTGAATTAGTGCACTTGCCTCCAGTCTGCAGAAAGCTATGCAGGAGCGAATCGAGCTGAGCCTGATCTCAGCTCACTGATTTACTCAGATACATTCCACAGAGCTGACATTTGATTTTTGCCTTCTCCCTCTGAACTGCATCCTATTGCTGAGTGGGAGAGAAGCTGCCTTGCACCTACAGCCTTTAATCTCTCAAAAGGACTCAGAGAACATATGACTTTTTAGGAAACATTCTCAGACAGTGGGAGCAAGTTCCACTGCTTTTGGCTAAATGACCTATGTTTATGAGGGTGCTTGTAGACAAAACCCAGCCCCCCCAAATTTGTCTGCACCACATCCTGCCTCCTGGCCACTCTGGCAATGATCTCTCAGTTCACCACTCTCACACACCTCTATCACACATCTGGGACACTCAAGTATCATCACTTTGGTAGAACAACCAGAGTTGTGAGTGATCCCATCTTCTGGAAAAGAAGTTGTGCATGCAATTCTCACCCTCCCTACATGGATAACTCAGTCCTTTGCGTGTTTTTTGAAGGGGTTCAGGGGGCTTTTTGGAAATTCAATAGGATTAGAGCCTGGACTTCATTTCCTCCTGCAGCAGTCAGTTGACAGAATCCCTTTTAAACCCCTTGAGCTGTTATGAAATAGACCCATATGCTTATCACAGACAGATAGTAAATGAGGGGAGAAATTAAAAGTTACAAGGAAGCTAAATTGCCTTGACAGAAATTATTAATTCCAGTTACATTCTCATTATTGAGTCAAGATCTCCACTTTTAAAACAGAACTCCCTTTTCCATGCCATTGATTGAAAAACTAAAGCCTGCTGGTACTTACACAGGTTACTGTTTCTCCTTAAACAAAACAAAAAATGAGGATTCGTTTTGTTTCAGCATTGGGAAAACTCCTGAACATCATCAAGATTAAATACAAATTGGTATTTGCAATGTGGTTCTTATTTTATTCCTTTGAATGTGATAGCAGCCTTATTCCTAGAACAGAAGTGTCATCACAGATCTGCTTAAGAGAAAGGGGAATGTCTGTGTTGCAACACACAACCCTTTAGCGTGGATTTTGTTCATTACGGGGACTCACCTACCTATTAACACCATAAAGCATTAAGCTCTCACATTGGAACAATCCTGAGCTCAATCAATTATTGCAATCTATAAATATGTGAGTGAAAACAGCCTGAGAGACAGAAAGGAACTTGTTTTACAAGAGAAAATGTGATACACTTAGTCATTTCAGTCACGACATCCATTGTCCTCACACCAGAAGCTCAGGCCAACTCTGGTTCACCGCAGAGCTAAGCAGAAAGCATTGCCTTCTCTCTGCTCGTGTTTTCTTTCTACAGGAAGACCTGATTTTGTCAAAGTTTTCAGCCACGTTGTCATAATAATGAAAATGTTTTCATATCAACCCAGTTAACACCAGATTAAAGACCACCTGACTTGTTCTATGAGTCATTTGGTGCTAATCTTGTTATATGTGCTAACAATAAAGTCAAAAGTCTGCCCAGAGCCTAAAGGCCTTGCTGACCTTCTGTGGTTAAAGCACGCATATTTCTAGAGCCAGCAACTGCCATAGGAAGAAGACCACGACTGCATCTTGTTGTTTCAGCCTCCTCTTACCCCAGAGCTTGTTTGCAACGGGTAATCAGCCACCATAGTGGGAAAAAAAAAAAAAGGACCAGGTTGTGATCTTGACAGATTTATTATGGAGCACCTAAAATGACAAATCCATTCAGTTGGCTCTACTGTAGCTTTCGGAGACATACAAAGCTGTATGTGAAATCCAAGTAAGACAGTAAGAAAGAAACCATCGAGCTTTTGTGCTGCTATCAAACATATTAAACATTAACTGTCTTGAGACAGTCAAGTACAACCTTGGATAACAATCAGTGTCCTAAATAGCTTTTTGACAAGCTTCTGATTATGCAGTGGGGAGAGGCACGTTTGAAATTTCATTATCAAGTCAACAATTTAAGCACCATTATTCATTGCTATGTGCAAGATGTTTGTTCTTTCTTGTCCCACAACCAAAACACAACTGGGGTTTGCCCAGCTCCTGGCAGTAGAGTTACTCCATTGTTAATGTGAGATCTCCTTTCTTGCTTTGACATAATCAGCTTTATCCCAGTGGTTTCCCTATTCAGTTCCAGTTCTTGCTGCTGCTGTTCAAGTCAGGAAAGAACCAGCAAAAGAAGGGAACTAAGCTTTCAGTGACTGGAGTGATATAATGTTTTGTTCAGCTACTCAGAAAAGTGAATTCCCAGAGAACAAACCCCCACAGAGCAGAGTCCAGATCTGTATGAGCCCCACTCAGGTTTTAGACTATCACCACAGACCTGCTACACCAGGCACTGACCAATTCAGACCTGGGCCAAGAGGATTCCAGCCACAGGTGACCATTCAGAACCAAATAAGAATTTGAGCTCAGTTTGCAAGTGCTATGGTCAGTTTTGAGGTTTATAACCCCTAGAAACATTTTCCTGCGAGACCACAGACCCTCCACAAGTTTACTGTACACAGATACTTGCTGTGCCAAGAAAAGCACATTCAATTGAATCACATCTCACAAATCCCTTAGCAAAACATTCATCAAATAGCAGGAACTGCTAACTGTAGCCTCCCCATTCCTTGGTTTCTCCGCCAGCTAGTTAGCAGGAGGGATAATCCTCTCAAACACAAAACGTGTTATCTTGTATCATTCAAATGCCCAGGAATGCTGAATGCACCTTCCACTGGCTTTGAGTGGCTAGGAAGAGGAGAATAAACTAATGTTGAACTAATATTTAAATTACCAGACACATTACAAGAGAAGAACTTACACTAAATCATTAAAGTAGTTTTCATTTTGTTATGGTTTAAAAAAGCAGAGGCTTCAACACACTCCATGTGGCACTGTAAAATGAGTTCCTAAGAAGGCATACTGCATCACAAGCTTCATAACTGGGCAAAAAGAGGTCCAGAGGAAAGCAGAGCCATCCCCCATGCACCATTCAGAGTACAGACACAGTGCCTTCACATCCAGCTCACTGTTGCTCCTCCCTGACTGCAGACTAACTTAGTACCCATCAGGACACTTCTGGACTGGAGGCAGTGATGCTGCTTTGTCCTGGGAGGTGGTCATATCTCACATCCCAGGTTATGCTTCCAGTGATGCCCTGCACCAGGCATTAATCTCACACTCAGTAGCACACATGTTGTGGCAGCAAGCAGGCAGGGAAGCACCTCCCTGTTCAGCATGCAGTGTCAGAAGAACACGTGCTAGCCCACGCAGATGTCTTTCCAGCACAATCACATCAGCCTCCTGGGCAGCTCCTACATACTAATTTTGGCTTGGCATGATTTTAATAGAAATGAATAATGACAACAACCAGCAAGTGTTCCATGGCTGCTGTTATCCACACCAGTAGCTCAGAAAAACGAGCACTGTGTGTGCACACAGCTCTGCGCCTTCATTCCTCATGAGGAAAGTCCCATCACTGCAATACTTCTATTATCACCTGTGAGGAAGAGGTGTAGGCACTGAGGTTAGTCTCAGTAGCTGCCTGGTTCTCCAACCACACTGGATGATACTGCAGTATCTGCTTGGCACATGACATGGTCTTTCACAGACTGAACGTAAGCTTTTGATATCTTGTTGGCAAGAGTCACGCTCTGCCAATTCTCCCCATCAGCCAGAGAATAAAACCTCCCTGCTGCACCCTACCCTAGCACAGCTCTCACTTCCCCCTCCTCAAACAGCCCTGTGACCACAGCCAAGCAAGGAGAGGAACCAGAGGGCAGCCACCATCAGGCAGAGCAGAAAAATTGAGCAGGATGAACACTTCGTACCTGGGGGAGTTCTTCATCTTGTGCCACTGCTCCCAAGCCTCCTCACCCCAGCAACCACTGCACTTTGGTATTACTGCTGTGCAGCCCGCGCAGCTTCAAAAGTATTAAATGTTAAGACTACTTGAACAAAGACAGATTTTAGAACAAAAAACAAAGCAAAAGAGATTTAGCTGTGCAAAACATTTAAGCAATGAAGATAGAAGAGAATGAGGAACAAAGTCCATTAGCTCACTACCTGCACTTGGCAATAGAAGGTCATGTTCATACAGTATCTAGCCTCCTCCCTTGCAAACCTCTTAGCACCACTATACTTACTCTTCTTTCCTCTTTCTTCTCCCAGAAGAGGACAATCAGAATCCCTCCCAGCTGAGGCAGCAGCCCTGAGCTGAGGGACAGACATCCCAGGAGGCAGCACTATCCCTGCATTATACCCTGGAACCAGGCAAGTGCCGAGAAGCACATCCACATTGGGCTGCAGCTCCCAACACAAGGAGCCTTTGTCCACAGGTGGCTTCCATTCACAACCACGTCAGTGTCAACAGGGACTCATTCCAGCAGTGCTCAGAAACAGGATTTGGGAAGGAAAGAATAGGCTGTGCTGCTCCCAACTCCTGGGCACCACATGTTGAGGGATGCGGACTTCTCCTGAAGTAGGGAGAAGTCACCACCCCTCAAAACCTTCAGGACCTGTCTAGAAAACCTAATAGAAGCCATCTTCTGTAGAGATGTGTACACATAAAGCATTCAAAACTTGCCACCTAACCACTCGTGGGGAGAAGGCTGCTGATCACAAGTTTCCTGTAAGAAACCCTTCCTAGAAGTATACTCTACAGCAGAGATGGGTAGAGCATCTTCTCCACCCATTTCCAGAACAGAACTGTCCTGCTTGGTGGATGAAAGGAAGCTTTACCTGGGCTTGGAGAATCACTGAGCATGGAGAAGGCCATGGAAAAGGCTCAGCTTCATGAATACTTAGAGCTTTCCCAACACAGCCACCAAAACAATCATGTTTCCCACTCTTTTCTGCCTCTACACACCATCTCCCCTTGTGCTAACCCAAGCATTTATGTGGCCATGCAATGAACAAAATTGAGAAATAAACCTGAATTAAAAATAGTAATACGGATCCGGGTCAGAAGAAACTAGCTGTTTCTGATTTTCCAGTCTGGCTCACAAGGGGTGGAAGTGATTTCCTCAGCAGCAGTGCCTATTTACACATTCTTACACAGTGCTGGGCCATTGCTTTCACTGAGTTGCACCAGCTGTGAGGGTGGATTTGTGTGGCTAACTGGCTGGATTCAGAGCCTGGGCTGGCAGAACAGAACGTGTCCTGTTTCTATGCACGAAGGCACTGGAAAACATCAAGATTTAGACTTGCCAAACTTATATTTGAACAGAACTAAAAATCCACACTCTTTAGAAATGAGGAAGAATCACAGCCAGATCTTTTTTCTGTTCAAACACAAGCTGATGAATTTTGGTCTTCACATTTAAATTATTTAAAAACCACTACTACCAACAACAAAAAAAGCCACATTCATTTACATAGAGGAGATGGAAATAAATCAGCCAGCAACATTCTCAGGTAAACCTCACTCAATCGTAAAGTGCTGTAGGAACTAGTTTATTTACTGAAAACTCTGGTTTCAAACACCAGGAGCTCTTTCCAAACCACAGCATTTGCACTTCCTATAACGCTTCAATGTTTCACTGAGGTCCAAATGAGGAAAAAAGACAACACAGGAATCTTCTAAACTATATACTCTATGACCCAAAATTATAGAGATAAATCTGTAAAACTCCAAAGCAATCCTTTGTGCTTAGCTTCCATGTAGTGGCTCCAGTTAAAACAAATAAATAACAAATCATGCAACTCCAGGACAGACAAAACTGCTTGGGTCATCTACCAGAAAGCCTAAAACTTCCAGGAAGAAGGTACTCAAGAGAAGGTAAAACACAGAATCCAGAGGCTTCACAGGCATTATAAACTCATCACTTAAAAGGTGATATCATCTGAAACACCTGAGTATCCAAGATCCCTAATTCCATACAACCACTCCAGTACACACAGACAGTTGTACATTGCTCCAGTCTCTAATTAACGTTCTGGATGAGAGAAGACCCAATGCAGCTTGATATGTTATTTCCTCACTAACAACCAGAGGCCTGTTATTAAATGCAAGCTAGGATCACAGAGACAGCCTTATTTGGATTCTGGCCTGGTTGTAGAACTGCCACAGGCTAAGCTTAAAAATGCTGTGAAGAAGAAGAAAAAAAAGTACAGCAAGACTGACTTAAAACAACTACTAAAAACATCACAGTGAAACAACATGAATGCTGAGAAGTAAGTGTTAGCCTGTAAGAGGTAGGGTTGTCTGTGTTTTGGTTAGTCTAGAATGAGAGGAAACGAAATCCAAAGAGGAGCTGTCACCTCCAACAGCTCAGTTTTTCTAAAAGCAGGAAATCACACTCAAAGCAGAAGCACTTTTCCTACAACAAAAGGGAGTTGGGACCAGAGCAACGTGAGCAGGTTCTTTGGGATCCACTAGATCTCACTGGGGAAAGCCCCCCTTGCCAGCTGCCTGGGAAGGACATCCACACTTGAGGCACTTCACTCCCTATCATGTCCTGCAATGGCTGAAGGTTACAGTGTGGGAAAAGAAGGAAGAAGTGATTGAAGAGAGGAACCCCATGATGTGCACCTGATGTTAGCAAGAACTCAGATGTTTTGCCAAGCAGATGAAGGGAAAGAAATATATACAGTTTCAGAGCTGTCCACCAATATCCCATGACACCAATATCCACACTCACCTGCAGCTACTTTTCCACATATACACGCACTCCTAATTTTACGTGAAGTACAAAGATTCCTTCCTCCTAAACAAGCACAACTTCTCTCCATATCAGAAGAAACAACGCATCGCACAAAAGCACTGGTTCCACCCCACTGCACTGCCAGCACAAAACAAAACAAAGATGCTGGCTGAAGGCAGGCAGTCTGTTTCTGTCAATCTTCACTACCACAAACAGCACAGGCATAATGAATTTCTGCTACAGAGAGCAGGACAGCCTTATCTGCATTGTAACAACGCTGCCAGGAGGAGAGCACGCAACATACAATGGCTTGCTGCTCTAGACAGCATACACACATTCAAAGATTTTTCCACTCCAACACAGAATCACTTCCTCTTCACCCTTTGCAGAGATCAGATGAGACCTCCTGAAAACAAATAACTTGACTGTGGCAATGCAACAGCGGAAAGGAACAAACCTAAGTTACATATAGGTCAGCACATTAACCATTATTACAGAAGGAATGGAGGAACTGCTACAGCCCTCCTTAAAAACAGAGAGAGTGGCACTGAAAAACTGCCCATGTCACAGTTTGGGTTTGTATGGTTGATGCCTTTCTGTATCTTTACCTTTCCTTCCTACCACAATAGGGTTTGTGTTTTCACAGAGACCTTCAGGCAGCATGATAAAAATCAAGTGTACGATTTCACAGTTCCTAAACAATGTTCCTTACCATTGCTGAGACTGTTGTGTTATCAGTACACAAGTGCAAGATAAGATTTCTGACACATAGTCAAGCCCAGCTATTGCAGGAGGAAACAAAGATGTTGATTGTGTTCTGGTTTTCTTCCAGCCTTCCCCGTTCCAAGAGTTAGGTGATGGCAGAATGAAAAACACAGTGTACTTTGCTGACCTCAGAGCAACTTTGCACAGGCAGAATCTCATCTACACAGGGTATTTTCCTTCCAAAAACCAAGGACACCAACTGCACAGCAAAAGCAAGTTTAAGGAGTTTAAAGACATTCACATGCAGTAATTCTCACAGTGAGACTGCTTGACAGAGGCAGGATTGAAGTTTTACAGGATGAGTAGGTATCAATCCCAAGATACACTAACACAGGTAAACACACAATAACTTCCCCAAACCCCTCATTTTTTTTGGCCTTTCCCACATGGTTACAAGAATTAGTGCCAAAGCCCAAAGAACCCAGTTACATCAGTCCAGCAAACTGACAAACAAAAGGACAGGGGAGCTGACTGATCTCACCTCCTCCTCTTCCCCTGCAAGACTCTCCCAGAGTATTACAGCCAAATTCAGTGGAGGATATTCCTGACTGGCACTTGTTTTGTTTTTTTTTAAACAAATGGTAAAAATCAATCCAACTTTCTCTGACTGACAGCTAAGAAGAAATGCTGGAGAGAATGACAGCAACAAACAGAAAGCAGATCAAGCGATTTTCAGTAAAGCAGCAGTACAGCCAGACAGTGAAAGCAACAGAAAGCATTACACATCAACTTCCAACTCTCAGCCTGCCACCATGAAAATAGATTGTTTTCATACATCTTCCTCAAGTTTCCAGCCACTTGTTAACAGCCCTGCTTATCCCAGCCACAGCTTTGGAATAACACATCCCAAACCTATGAAGGTTGGTACGCATTCACAAGGTTGGGAGAAGAGCTAACACTGGAGACAACATCCCCTGGTTAGAAGCATCATCCTGATAAGGTTGCTGTGGTGTCAGAAAATGAAGGAAGGTGGTGGCAGGAGGAAGAAACAAAGGAAGAATGTCTCATCACATACACCCTCTTCCATTTTTTCATCTTCTCATCCACAAGACTTTTCAAAGGTGAGCACTCAGGTAAAGCACAAGAGTCCATATTTCTCCCAGACCTCAAGTTTGCCCTTCTTGTATCTTCTCCAGATGCTTCACTACAGAGAAGACCTTACCTGAGGAGGACCAAAAAACAGAACAGGCTTAGAAACCAGTGCTCCTATTCTGCCTCTGATAAGCAACCCTAAAATAACAAAACAAGGGAATTTAACGATACACCCTTCCTGAACAGAGTTCACCTCACCTCTTAAAAAAATAAAAAAAGGAAATAAAATACATTAGTCAAATCTTTCCTTTGAGAGCATGCAAGGGAACTGAGATTTACTTCACAGTGACATGTCAAAATACTGAAGACCCAGTAACAGCCCAAAGGAGATCAGAGAAGGAAGCTGCAGAGGTAGCAGGTATCTCAAGGATGACAAATTCACCTCCAAAAACAAGTATGTATTTCTTCAGATAAGGAAAAATACTGTTCTTTACTCCATGAAACAAGGAATTAATAGTTCCTTGATGAGGACCTTCACTTCCTCAGCAGCATGAAACCGAAAATGCAAGAATTGCTAAGTTTTTCGGGCCCCTTCAACCTCTGTCCCTCCTCACTCTGCCTAAAAATATCCATCAACACTTTTGATGCCCTTCGTGCCTACAGCATGACTGAGGGCAGAGCTGTGCCACCAGCTGGGCCTGAATAATGTGCTGTGGCTGCCTCTCCCAGCATGGCCACCAGCTGTCCCTGGGCCTCCGGCTGCCCATCAGCAGGGCTGGCAGGCGGCTCCTGTGGGCTCTCTAGCAGTACTTCACTCCCAGGCCTGCCACTCTTCCAGCCCCCCTGCACAGCCCCCCACATCCTCATTTTCATTCACAGTCCCATTCGCAATGGTGAACTTTAAGTCACCCAGGAAACCTTCCTGTCCTACTTTTACTTCCCTAGACCAGGGAGCACGTGTATTTGTGCACCAGGGCCACGAGGACAGACACATAGAGCACTGTACATGCCAGCCTGCCAACATGGGGGGTCACATTAGGAGTCCGTGCAGGGCAGGTCTCAGGCCCTGAAAACACATGCCCCAGAAAGATGAGGCAGCCCACCACTCTCCCGGGATTCCTTTGGCAGTCCCTTCCCTTCCTGTTCTTCTAAAGCAGCACTCTGAGGTAAGCACTGCCACTAGTGTCACTTCCACTGCAGAAAGTCTTACTTCTTCCTCTCTGGAACCCCCATCCTAGCCTTTTGCTCTCCCTCCTTTACCTTGCTATCCCTAATACAGCTAGATTTTGTTTAGCTATTTAAAATCCCTTATCTGTTCCTTCTATACTTTCAGTTACTCTCCTGCAACCAGCAAAAAACGTTCACCTCATTCTCCAGCAGATAGTTTGCGTAACTCCCAATACGTTGCTATGTTCTCATCCAGAGGCTATCAACATTTCTTATGGCAAGGCCATTCCTTCATCTCTTCTGTCACTTTACCTCTCCTGAGGTGCCAACTCCCATAACAACCCTACTCACAGCTGGCATGTATGGAGACTCCTATGCTCCCTCCTAGCCAAGGGAGCCGCAGACAACCACCCATCACGTGTGATCCCAACATCCCATGGTGTAGGACAACTTGGGAGAGGACTGGAGTTATACACACATCACACGGCTAGAGTGATTCAGATCTAGCAATCAAGATATGAAAGGGCCCTTTATTTTATCCACATTCTATTCCAAAGCCATTTACCACAGTACCTCAAGCACCACCACAGCTCACTTATGAAATGTAATGACCACCTTCCCACATGAGAAACCACCTCAAGCAGATCATTCCCATCAGTCCAGTCTCTGGTTATTTTCTCATGAGCAGGCTGCACTACACCGCATAACAAGTCTGCCTACCCAAATTCACCTCGCAAGTACCTCTCCCTCCCTCCAGGTCTCCATCAACTGCCATTAATCCACCCACCAGGCTAAGCAGTGTAATGCTCTTTAAGCATATAACAGGGCAAAGCCACTCTGGCTGCAAGCTGTGTTAGAGGGCACAGTGACCCTACAGGTAATGCAGTTGAAAATGCTATGCTCCAGAGCTTCCATATACTCTGTCCATGGAGTCAGCTCCCCAGAACACGGCCAGAGCACAGCAGAAAGGGCACTTTGTCCGGAAGAGTTCCCTGCCAAACCCTAAGATACCTGGCTGGATACACCAACTTACTGCAGCTCTGCACTGATGCATTCCCTCCCCTCCTCCAGCTACTCTGTGCATCTCCTCACCAAATTTAAGAGCAAAACATTTAGCCTGCATGGAAAAAAGAATCAGCCTGAGATCTAGCAGAAAATTTTCCCCTCCTTTTCTGTTAAGTTTCTCATATGTCATTGGCACCCATACTACATTGCAGATGTCATAGCCGACACTGTAGGATACTGAAGGAGAAGACAACTTTTAACCAACACAAAACACCGCATTTCTGAAGAGTAACCAGTGGGTGAATAACGCTCACCTCTGAGCAAGAACCAAAAAAGAGCCTTGGAGAAAAAGGCTTTGGTGTCCATCACAGGAGAAACCACACTGCTGCAACATGAACCAGTGGAAAAGGAAAAACTGTTAAGATAAAGATGGCAAAGAATTGTAGCATCATTTTCCTTTCTCTTTTAAACCAAAATCTGCTAAATTTCATAGGCCATAGGCTCACTCCCCACTCCCCTTTATTTGCATGAAATACCAGTCAGTTTACTATGTGCATAAGTTGAGGGGAGAGCACTTTAGCACATATTTGCCAGTTTGAGCTGTGAGTGCAGCTAGAAGTCCTGGCAATGAAAGATAAAGACAAGTTAATTTCATCTGAGGGTAACAACTTCTGCTGCACCATACGTGAGAAGTGAAATAAAACAGAAGGTGATGAGACAGCCTTATCTGTTAAGGTAGCTGACACTACGGATGTGGTATCTTAACTATAGATGAAAAACCCTCAGGTGACTTACCCAACTGACCAAGATGAAATAGAAATACCTGTGAAACTGCTCCCACAATAACATGAGAACAGTGCAAGTGACTCAGCTGCAAAACCACATCAAAATGAACAAAGAAGTCAGATGTGGAAATACATCAGGATTAGTTGGTTGGTCTAAACTGCAATTTGGGTATCTGTGAAAATGATTAACTCAAAAATCTGCATTTGTTGCAAGACAAAATTAACCCACCTTCCCTATTTCTACTATCAACCCTTCGGGGGACTATTTCCCACATGAAAAAAAGCCATTCTGGCAGTTAAGGAAAATACACAATACAATCTCCAGGATGCAAGAGCTATTTTCCTCAAGACAATTCCACAGTTTGTTTACAGAAGCACAAATAAATAATCAATTCCCTGGATGTTGTGCAATCTTTACCTCTCACCACCTCTGCACACAGCACAACAGTTAAGCAGAGGTTCTCTTAGGCGTATGTAACCCCAGGCTCCTCTCCCACAGATGGCATTTAGGAAAGAGCTGGATCTTGAATTGGGGTCCACAGTGTGCACACAGCACTGATGCAAATCCCCATAGTAATGAAGTTTGTTAAGAAAAAACATTTTATCACCTTGGCTTTTCTCAATATTTCAAATTGTTTCTCCCTTCTCCTCTACCCACAGTTTTTGCATTTTTACTTCTTGCATCATTCACATCCAAGTTGCCCAGAGAGGTGGTGGAGTCCCCTTTTCTGGAGACATTCAAGACCCACCTGGACTCCTACGTGTGCAACCTGGTTTAGGGAGTTGCTTTGGCAGGGGGGTTGGACTTGATGATCTCTGGAGGTCCCTTCCAACCCAACAGTTCTGTGATCCTATGAAGTTACCACCAAGCCCAGGTTCCTTTTCAAGGCCTCTACTACACTAACAGAGATTTAGTCTTGTTACCTTACCTCTGAATCTCTTCTCATCTGGTTATATGACATCTCCTTAAGTCAGTTCTGTGCAATAGCGACAACTCATGTACTAAGCATTTACCCTACCATAAATCAAAGCCTGAAGGATCATTCTTTAATATAACCAAAAGTACAAGAGAAACAATAACTGCTTCTTTCTTTTCCAGAGCTATTGACAAGCCCATTCCCATACCAATGACTGATACACCATTTCCCTTCCATGTCTGACACCACTGTGTTAAGCACATTTTCTCCCTTCCTAAAAAAAAGAAAAAAAAAAATATTTCCAGTAATAAAAACAAACTGGAAAACATCATTTAGACTTCAGTCTCAATCTTTTCCTTGTCTATTTTATATCCTTCAGATGGAGGCTTCGGAGAGTCAAGATGCAAAGAAGAGGAACGTGAAATTGAAGTGCCATATGCTGCCAACAGGTCTAACAGAACTGAGCTGTTAAAGAGGCTATTCACCCAGCTCCATCACCACCCTACGGTCCTGTCTTGTCGGTTTTGCTGGTTCACCATTCATACATCAGGTAAAACCAGGGCTTACTTCCTCTTTCATCCCTGACTCAGTGGCAGATCATTGCTGGTCTATTTCCTATCTCCATGCTCATTGTTGACTTCCTCTCTCCCAAGTCAGAACTTACTATCAAATGCACCTATTTGTGAGGATAAACTTGAAAGAAAAGCAAGTAAATGAGCCCAACTCGTCATAAGTTAACAGGGCAGCAGTATACAGACAGAAGGGGGAAGTGGTAGCTGGAGATGACTCATCTTGGTGGTAGCTGTGTTATAAGAGTGATGTGAAATTACAGCCCCAGTTGGATTACTTAGGTCAGTTCAAATTGTCGATCTGAGAAAGCCAGATGATAGCAGAGAGCAGTGGAGATGCGCAGAGATTGTTCCAGCAGCAGGTTAAGTAGAGGAGAAAACACAGGACTGAGGGACAACCATTTGGAAGTGGGGACTTCTTTCATCAGCACAAATCCAGAAAGGGAAGCAGGTACCTATCTTGAGAAGTGTAGGGAAAGAATGTTAAGAGCTAAAGCTACAGCTTTCAGACCATGAACACTTCAACCTCGACATCTTCTGGGTTGATCTGAGAGGTGCAGAAAATGCACAGCCTTGCCAGAAGACATGTAACTTCCTTTACGGCCATCTCAACCACTCAGACTTGGTTTGTTGATTCTGAGGTATGGGAGCTGCACCTATACACCTCTTAATGCACAATGGAGAAGCAATTAGCCACTGCACACAGATGTTAGAGATGTATTTGTACAAGTATCTTTGGTCATTCGCATTTTTATGCCAAAATTATAACTTTCAGGGTATTATTTTCCCCCACTTGGTTTGCTCTTTTTCAAACCAGGCAGGTAAAACAATGAATTCCCCAGAGTTCAAGTTATTCAACAAACCAGAAGTCAGAAAGAACATGTATCTATCATTACCCTGGAAATAAAGAAGCAGGTAACTTCAAACAGACTCCAAGAAAGCAGGTAAATTTCCACCAAAGCTTCCGTCTGCCTCAGCCTTACGCAGACATCAAAACAGAGACCAAAAAAAGCAGGTAACTATGGAGTCAGGGAGTAGCTATACTGAAGCTGTGTAGCTAATAAGGCCAAATGGCATCTCTTAATTCATCTGGCATCAGTGTGACATTCCAGGCAGCAGGACTTGAGCAACATCAATGTCTATTACTTGGGCAGGCATTTAACATCGCTTAATTAAACCCTATCTATAGCTGACAGTAACACTAGTAAGAGGAACACATAACATAAATAGTTCTGTTTGCATAAATCCCCCTTCTCATGTCCTCCACCTCCTCCCCTGCAACACTCATTTTAAACACTGATATATTTGCAAGGAGTATTTTTATTTTTATGCAGGCACTGATGCAAAATGAAGTAACCAAATCAGGACAACACACAAGAGGCATTTGGGGCCAAGCAGAGCTGAAGAGAGAGATAAAGGAGCAGGTGTGTGCTGGAGGAGAGTAGAGCAGAGGAACTCTTATAAGGCAGAGCCATGGGCAAAAGGATTTTAGAAGACAAGAGAAGCAGAAGCTTTAAGAGGCTAGGAAAGCTCCTCTAAGGGTTTGTGACTACTCTGCTGAACAAGGATTGGAGTTACACAAATGCAGGACAGATCCAGAACACGTAGCACACACAACTGGGCAAAGAGAAAAGACACAGACTTCAGCAGCTGGGACTCCCTGTTTCAAGAGAGAGATAGCAGCAAGGGATCAGACAGGGCAGCAAGGTTTAGGAACACTTTCCTCCATGGACAAGTTGCGTTACAGAGCGTGGCTTGTCTCAGCAAAGTTAAAAGATACGGACCAACACAGATCATCGCACACTGATCCTTCTCAAGCAAGTCAAAGGTCTTACTCTAGTGAAAAAGCTGACTCTCTGAAGGAATCAGCTTGTGAGCAGCTCTTTTCCATTTGAGAAGACTGTCTCTGCTTCAGAGCAGTTGAACGATAAGTAACAGCAAACATGAGAACTTTGCTTGATGGGCAATGTTCTCCTTCTGTGAATGAGTGTAAACCCCCTGGCTCCTGTGACAATTACTTGCCAAGAACCTGAGCCAGGCTGTCTTTGCAGAGGACTGTTATCGTGGCTCTCTCCTGAAGGAGACCTCATACCTTGAAGTCTGAGCTGGAGATGAAGGACAGCCTGCTTTGAAGACACTAGCTAAATCCACTCTGGCTCTAAGGAGCCTTTATCAAGCAGAGCAACACAGCTCTTCTCACCTAATAATACCCATAGCCACATCGTAACGACATCCAGCCCTGATAACACTTACTTCTTCCCTGAATGATTGAGGGTCAGGGAATATAAAGCAAAAGCTTCCAGGCTGGCAGAAAGATTTAGTCCAGCAACTGCTTCTTGTGCCCAGACAAGCCCTAGACTGTGAGGAGTCCAGATGCAGCACAGAGAGCAGGATCCACAATAGACACATCACATCACCCCTGACTTTCTCTGACCTTGCCCTTCCTACCACGGTCATTCTTCTAACTCTCCCCTCTCAGACCCTGCACATTCAGCTGCTCTTCCTCTCCAAAGAAAGTCAGTCTCTCTTTTCAATTTCTGAAGCTTCAATGTATTCTTATGAGTTTTCTAGTGTTCAAATACAGCCTCGTGCCCTTGCCTATAAAACCATCCATACTGAACTTCTGCAGAAATTATCTAAGAAGTTTTTTTCAGTGCACTGGAATTAGAAATTCTACTGAAATAAAACAAAAGCATCTTAACTAAGGCTGCCTGACATTAATACTGGAATTGTTTCAGGATAGCACGTCCTTTTTCAGTAATATCTAATACCATCACACCGCTGGCAGTAACAATCAATCATAATGGCTGTATGTCATGATGAGGGAAATGTTACTGGCGTGGGTATGCTCCCTCAGTGGCTGAAACTTATTAAGGCACAGCTAGGCTCGGCCTTCTGCAGTGATACTCAGTCTAAGCTGATAAAAGAGAAAAATAAATCCAGAAGAGAAGTCAGTTCAATGCACATGAGCACAGTGATTCAGTCCTACATTGGGGAACCTACCCTGAAGGGTGTTTCCATGCAGAACCCAAGTATATTAATACATATGAACAAATAAACATTTCCTGAGCATCATTCCTATCTCAAAGCTCAGCATCCCTCTTGAAGCATGTTCCCAAAACAATCTTGAAACACACTTATCCACTGCCATAACAGCTCACTCCCCCTTTCAGTGCCATATTGGAATCAGTATTTGTTCCACCCAAAGATGGAGTGGGATGAAAGGACCTCCATCAGACACTGCCTTACTGCCTGAAAATTCCAAATTCGTGAACATTCAAATTACAGAAAATTAATTCCCTGCATGTTTTTTTTTAAATGTGGTTTTTTTTTTCCCCATAGTAGCTGAGGAAAGAGGAATGAAAATAAATTTAGTCTTTCTACGCTCGGATTCTCAGAGCCAGCACTGTCACAAGACTTACTCTCATTTACAGGAATGTGTCACACTACTTACAAGGGTAGCAGCGAGCTACAGGATTAGCAGTTCTATTAAGGAAAAAAGGTTCAGAGCTCTACATCACCATCTCTTTATCTCTTAAGTATTACTCATATATGCACCTCCATTGCTGGCACCATTCCAAATTAATCCAATAGGATATAATCACTTAACTTGTTCTACAATACCTCCACATCCAGCTCCGAGTTGGTTAAGTCAACTGTTACTGTTTCTGGCTTTATCAAAGGTTCAATCAAGCCAAGTAGCATGAAGTCAAAAACATAAACATTTTAACTCTGTTTTCTGACACAGTAGTTATTGTAGGGCTGAAGCTCCCTTTCCCTTTCTGCTGGCAAACAAGTATTGCTGTTCTGTTTAATCCAGTTTCAAAGCAGTGTTAAGATGAGCACAGTGAGAAATGTCTGCATTTCAACTCCTGAAAAGACAGCTTTGAGGAGAGCTGAGTAACTAGCACAGTTTTCTAGCAATTTTAACAAAAAGTTCTAAATTTACTTCAAAATGACAAAACAAACAAAACACACAAAAAAAAAAAAAAAATACAACCATGATCAGTGAAGAGCCAGCAAAAAATAAAATCTCTCCAGAAAAGGTTACCAGCCTTCTGAGTCCACACAACAAACCTCAGTAGAGGCCAGTGCTTCAGGCTGTGGTATCTAAGTATCATCATGAGATTACACGCAGCCCGTGGTTTTTACAGCAGGATTAGCTGCTGTTAAGCACTAGTTTCCTCCTCATTGGTAAAGTTCACATTCTCCATCCTGTCTGGTAGCCTATATTAAGAAACCACCACCCAGACTTCTCTTTTCTTCTGAGCAAAAGAGACAGAAAGAAACACAGCACTGTCTGGCCTTCATGAATCTCCTACACGTTGCCTCAACTACCATGCCTCTCTAGAAATGCTCACTCCAACAAAAGCTTTAAACCACCAGCACCAGGTCCAAGCCGGTTTACCCCATCATATTCCATACAGGAAAAAAAGTGTTCTGCTGCAGAGGTAGCAAAGTCAGCAGATGTGGTACGTGACACCTGAACTGAGATCCATCAGCCACCTGGCTTTACCCTTTGCACCATGGCTGACAGCACAAGCATTCCCACAGAGGTTTCTCACTTCTGTCCTGACAAATAGTTAACTAAAGCCACATTTAAAACAGATTTTAACTACAGTGCCATGTAAAAGACCTTCTTTTCCAATCCCCCGTGTGAGGATTGGCCCCTTCCAGCAGCAGCTCAGTACAAATACAGCAGCACAGGTTCGCTGGCACTCACATACTCTATATCGCAGGTGTCAAAGAAAAGCAAACATACGGTCCCTGAAGAGAAATCTAAAGTGGAGGCTGACGTCAAACTGGACCTCAGTGCTTTGCTCTACTCCACCTGCCTGCAGCTCTCTTAGGAAGCTTTATTCATACTTCAGTATTTGTTCCAATCTCACTGTTTGGAGGTGGGATGATGCAGCCTCCTGTGTGCAACCCAGCACACAGTAACGCGGTCTTATCCCAAAGCTGTGTGCACACACTGGCTTTGCTAGCCCACCAAAGAAGCCCGTTACGCTTAGGCAGACTGCATGCAACACAGGGAGGGGCCAGGGCTGCAAGATGATCCTTGAGGGGCCGCAGAACTCACACAGTGTGCAGCTCAGGTATCCTGTCACTGCCACAGCAGTGAAAAAATAGCCACTCTAACACCTGTCAACCAAAAGTACCCTCTTGCTATGTAAAAAGTTTCCAGAACCAGGGCTTTTCATTTGGTTCCAAACAACAGCATCCTGTCACTCAGGCTAAAGGGTCAGGAACTAAAGACAGTACCCATTACTTTTTACTACTGTCTTCCTCCTGAAGTTGTGATATTTGCAAAAAGACATTAGTTTAGGGCACCAACCCAACCAGTGAGTTCTGCAACACTAATTATACCCTGCCTAGAGCTCCTGCAAAGCTCTTCACTGAAAAGAGATCTTACAGCCATGTTATGAACATGATCTCACAAGATCTGCATTGAAGAGGGCTGGCTGTAAGACTAGAACTCACAGGGAAGATAAAGCAATCAGGAATAGGTCTCAGCCCTTTCTAATCAGAAAATTCATCCATCCATGAGACTGCTTAAAAGGAATCTGTTGCCAACACAACGGATAGAGGGGTACCTTCAGCAGAGCACTGTAAACACCCTGCCCACAGGATGGTTTGACTGGCAAGTAATCATGTGGAGCACAGTATCCCGTTTCATCTCCTCCCTGCCCCATGCAGATTATCCGATACCCAGCAATACAGTCTGAGCTCATACTGGAATCATCTGTACATTAGGGGCATTAATTCAGCTCTCCATCCTCTCTCCATTGCCTGTTTTCCAGCAACACCTAGACACAAATTACCTCTGAGATCTGTCACATAAGCCTAATCTTCTGGAAGAAAGTAAGAAGTGCTTTCCCAGGGAGTTTTCCAGGAAAAAAAAAAAAAGTTTTATGTCAGATGAACAAAAGAACAAGTAACTAGTCAGGTTTTATCACTCCTTGTATTTCACTGGGGCCACAAGCCTGACAACTGCCAAACCATCCCAACCCTACACAAAGCCAAATGAAAACCAGAAAAGCTTTGAACAAAGACTCTAAGGGGAAAAAAAATCAATATGGAATTTCCCTTCTTCTAGACAGGTGATTGCAATGGTTCTTCCTCAGTAAGAGAGCTTTCTCCACCTACTGTTTTTTGCTTAAAGCCTCCTTCCCTACATGCAGAGGTTCCACAGATCTGACAGCTGAATCCTGAAAACATCTGCATTTAGATGTGGAATAAGGATCTCAGTCGCTGTTCCATAGAATAGATCCCCATGTGCTACAACAGGGCTGAGATTTCACTGCAGGTGTTCTCACCTGCCATGCTCCAGCTACTGGCAGCTTCAAAAAAGGTCTTATCAGAACAAGCTCAAAATGCAAGCCATACCTTCAGCAAACTGTGTTCCACCCAATTCACAGCCTTCTCATGTTCAGAGTAAGAAATTGGATGAGAAAAAAGGACTACAATTCTGAGGAGAAAAAAAAAAGTGAACAAAAAACCAACCCAGTGGCACAGGCATTGTCCAGAAAGGATTGTTACAGGAGAAAAATTAAGTGAAAAAAAGAACTGGGAAAACCAGCCACAGCAGCCTGCCAAAAGCACTCCTCTCCCTTTCTTTTCAAGGCCAGCATCCATGGTTATTTCTCAATGCTGGGCCCCAAATGCTTTAGAGAAAACTCTGGTTTACTGGCATAGAAAGCCTTTTTTGCACTGGAACACACTGCACAGAAACCTTGCTTCAGATCTTCCATTTGGCCCAAATGAAAAGAGCAAGACTGCTCTAACAGGACAGCAGCTCCCAGTCAAAGTCTAGAAAGGGAAACGTAAGTTCATTCCTTTCTACTCCACACAAAAACCACTCCTGAGGATTCTCTTTCCAACACCAATTTTACACTTTGTCTCTTGAGAAATGCCTGTTAATCTCTAGGCAATTCACATCCCAGTCCGTGCCCCACAGCCAATACCCTCTTTCCATTCTGAATCCCTGGGATGAGGACTCCGCCAGGCAAGAAACAAAACCCCACCCTGTGAGCTCAGCCCACTCCTGGGATCTCCTAGAGGAGGCTCCTCACACCAGAGCTGCACTGTAGCACCAAGCTGCTGCTTCTTTTTGCTCAAAGCAGAAATACTCACGAGTATGTAGATTGATATATACTAAAAAACAGGACAGTCTTCAAACAAAATGACAAAGCTATATAAATGGGAGAGATTCTTAAAATTTCCAAAAAAAAAGATAAAAATAGTGACATAGGAACAAATTCTGAGATTCCAGACATAGAGAAAAAAAACTTTCAGATCTTTATTGTCAAATGCTCATCGACAAGAGTTTAAAGAGCATGCAAACGTGAGCTTCTCTCCCAATACCGTGACACTGAAAGTAATACAGTTTTACCTTATGTTAAGATGCTGAGAACCTACAAGTTCTGAGCTCAAAGTCCAGGTGAAAATGCCTCAATGAACTACAGGATGACAAAGTGCAACTTAAAGCCTAAATCTCCCAACTGTTGGAAAGGATGATACATTTGCAAAGGTTGCATGGGTCCTTTCTGCTAGATGGGCTCCTCTCAGAGCCATCAATTCTTCCTTCATGCATTTCACAGAGGACAGGGAGACTACTGCCAAGTATTATACTTGAGGCTACTCTTGAATAGAGAAGAAAGATTAAAAGGGTACACAGCCCATTTGCAAACAGCACAGTCAACCATTCTGCCCCATATTTCCTGCTGAATTGAGAAAGTGCCTTCCAAAAATAGCCAATAGTTTTGCTGAAAGGCTCAAAACAAACAGCACTTCTAAAGGAATATCTTACATATTTTACATAATAGCCATCTCAGAAGGGAAAAAAAAAGGATGTGTACAGTGTTTCAGTGTGAATTCTGTGTTGAACAAAAAGACATCATTCTTTGCTTAACACAAGGCTTAAATTCACCATGAAGGAAATCGTTGAAGTCAAAGTCTTTGGGCTCAAGCTGAGAGGGAGATATTGCTCTGACGGGAACCATTTTTATCCTAAATTCAAGTTGAAAGAGGATACGTTGTCAGCTTGTTAAAGCCTCAATTTGTACTTGCCTCAAGAAGGAAAGTTCAATCTCATTCAGCTTCCATCAGAAAAATCCAATACATTTTTAAGTGCTTGGATTGTTGGGAATTCAGGTACACCTATGCTGGATTCTACTTAAGGGATTTTTTTTGTTTTTGCTTTTAATCCTGGTCCTTAATCCCTAGACATATGGTTTACCATTCCTGTTAGACACTCCATATATCAACTTTAAAGGGAAATGACATAATAGTAACACTCACATCATGCCATAACCACTGATGCCTTCTCCCCAGTTCAGTTTTCCACACAAGCTAGAAATTCACATCCATGTGTAGCTCAGTGACACTCTGCCCCTTCAAGACAGAGGTGAAACACCAAGCACTCCACAAAGGAGGAGTTGTTACAAGCGAAGTGACAGCAGTATGAAGGGGACAAAGTAAGCAATCAATGCCTTTTCTTTTTTTCCCCTCTGAGAGCCAAGAGTTGCATTATTTGTATCAGGATAACAACAGCTAGAGGGCCTAGAAATTATGTTAGCCTATTAACTAAGTGCTTTATGTTTTGTTTTCCTTTCCTCCTCAAAGGGAAATAACGTCTTTTTTTTCTTTTTTCCTCCCTGTATAAAGCAAGAAAAACCCGATTTCAGATCAGCCAGTTCCCTACAAGACACAGCTATGCTCTCGATTCTTATCACCATTGCTAAATCCACCGTCACCATCAGGGATGAAACAAGGAAGAGAGCTACACGTCCCGTTTGGAGCACCTGGGGAATGAACCTGCACGTTAGGCACAGGGAAGGGCCCGGCAGCCACGCTTGGCTCTAGCAGCACCAGCAAGCACTCCATCAGCAGGCCTGGAGTTCGGCCTGCATCACCCACCTTAAGACCAGATCAAAATATGGTTGCCACCTGGCGGCTAGCAGGGAAGGAACGCGGCATCCGTGAGGGAGCCGGGGCGCAGCGCACAGCGGCGGGCAGCTCTGCCATCACCGCCGGCGGCCGCCGCAGGGAAAGCCGCGCTCCGCAAAGCGCGGGGAGGGAAAGCGGGAGCTGCAGCAGCAGCCGGCCCCGCGCAGCCATCCGCTGATGCCGAGCGCAGACTCCCAGCCCCGGCCAGCGAGCCCAGGACAGCGGCAATGTTAGGCCCGACGGGCCGGGCTCCGCCGTGACCCCGCGGGCGTTTTGTAACACCGTCGGGGCCGCGGCCAGCGCGGCACCCACCCCCAAACCTCCCGGATTAAATCTGGTGCTAAAGATAACCGCAGGGAACACGAGCACAGCTCTGATCCGCTCACCCTCCGCCCTCGGACGCGCACCCGTCCTTATTCAGTCAATGTCACCCCCGCCGCAGCCCCGGGAGCACGAAGCCGTCCCGCCCGCACCGCAGCGAGCCGCCGCTCCGACGGCTGCGCTCGAGAGCGAGCAGCACCGCACCGCACCGCGCCTCCGGGAGACGGCACGGAAGCGGCTCCCGTCCCTTATGCTCGGTGCCCCCGAGGTTACGTTCGCAACGCTGCAGAACGCGGCAGTGCACCCTAAGCGCGCAGCCCGCTCTGCGTCTCCTCTGCCAGTGCCCGCATCGCCTCCCTTCGGTCCTCGCCCTCAGCCCGGGCCGCGAGCGATGGCAACCCGGCTCCGCGCATCCCCACCTCCGCACCCTTACCTTCTCCTGCGCCCGGGTGAGCTTCTTCTGGACGTTGCTGGCGATCTTGCCGGCCGTCACCCCCTTGCTGCCCAGCTCGGCCATCTTGCCTGCTCTTTTAACGGGCGGCTGCGAGCTCCGGGCCGGCGGGAAGGGGGGGAAAACCCGGCGGGAGACAATGGCCACGGCCGCCGCCGCCCGCCCCACGGCGCCGCCTTTTAAAGGGACAGAGCGCCGCGCCGCCTTAAAGGGGCCGCGCCACCCCGGGAGGGGGCAGCAGCGGCGCTGCCCGCAGGAGTTTTCCTTAACGGTAACGTTGCGGAGGGCCGGGTAGGTGATGGTCTCTTTCCCCCTGCTTTAAGAAACTTGTACCGCTATTCAGTCATGCACATTAATTTGTAACACTGCGTTAATACTTTTCAAACTATTCCCGGACCTAAAGTGAGAAATTTACATTCTTGGGGACGAGGGTTGCAATGAATCAAGGCCCTGATTTAAAAGTGAGCTGAAACGACAGCAGATGTCGATGCGAAGCATCACTGCAGAAGGTGCTGCACACCTACTAGAAAAAACCAACCAGGGCTGCATGGAGCACTTTGCACACTTAACTTCCCTGGAATTCCCAGTACCTTACCCTGCATGGTACCCTTCTGTAGCTGTGACCAAACAGCTTTTTAGCACTGTCACACCTGGCCCAGGTGTGCACCCCATCTCCTGTCTGCCCTTGTCCCCTGCCACGGAGTCCTGACTGCACAGCACACACCGCAGCCATATCACAACCTACACCCAGCCAGGCCTCCATCTTGTTCACCTATATGCACCCGCTGTGCAAATACATTTTGTCAATCTGCTCTTTTACAACACAGGATGAAGTTCTGCTTCCTGAAATACTGGAATCCTAATACTCAGCCCCAAAGTTTCTTCCAGTTCCTCACAATAGGGCTTGCTTCAGCTCCTTCCCAGCCTGCCTCTATACACTGGTCTCACTGTTTGTGAGTTGGGATCTGCTATAGGAATACAGCATCCACCATCAGCCAGACCAACACTTGAGAGACAATTCAGACATTGAAAGACTTTGTATTTAATTTGCCTTTAAGATGGAGACCTGCATCTCTTACACTTAATTTAATTGAAAAATTGTAGTAAAACCAACCTGTGTTTCGAGATGATTTCACTGTCTCTTTATTTTGCCAGATGAAAACAGCAACCTCCAGAATTTCGTGCACATAGGGTACTCACTATTGCAATCTAAAGTAACAGAAAAACATTGACAGAAATTACTTGAGAGAGCCAGGCCAGATTTATCAACTTACCTTTTATTTACTGTTTCCCATATCAGCTTCAGTACTATTTCTGCTCATTCAAAACTTCAAATAAGGGCCAGAGCCCTTAGAAACTGCGAGTGCCCAACAATATCTCTTTGTGAGTCTTCATGATATAGTGCCTCTGCATTTCATACCTCTTATGACAGTGGCATTAAAAATAAAATAAAACCTTAATTCAGAAACTTGCTTAAATCCATGCTGTACCTCAGCTATGTTAGAAGGTGTGCTACTCATAGAATCATATCACAGAAGGGCTTAGGTTGGAAGGGACCTTAAAGGCCATCCAGTTTCAACTCCCTGCCTTTGCCAGGGCTGCCACCCACCAGCTCAGGCTGCCCAGGGCCATAACTGTGTATTTGGTCCAAATGGACCAATTCTGCCTATAATTTCAGTCTCATTAATTATCTTCATGTTATTTTTCTTGTTTATTATTACTTATAGTTTTGCAGCATCTTGCTACTCAGTATCATCTGGAAATATAACTAATGAGATTTACTTTGTCTCTTAATACTCCCAGAACTCTTCAACCAAACTTTTAAGAGAGAAAGATGCACACACAATTAAGTATTTGCCACATCAAATATAAAATTGCAGATGCTTCAGGGTCAGAACACATTCCTCTGCATCCTACCTCATATATTTGCTTCTCCTGTCTAGCTCCTCTCTTCAGTAAAACTGTTTTGAAGGATTTTTGTCTGATAATGTTCTTTCAAGTGAAAAGAGAATGAGTCTGCAGCACATAAGCTGAAAAGAGAGTCCATGGAAAACATCAGACAATTGCGAAACAAAGGTGGCCAGACACCCATATTCACCACAATGAAAAATGATGACAAACCACGAACGTTTTTAAAGCTAGGATTAATAGCAAGCATCCATCCCTCTGCATGAGTCATTTCCCAGTTGTTCCTGTGCTTGACTGAATCAGCATTACAGCTGTAAAGCATTTGCCAGGCTCCAGGTGCGGCACGAGAGTATTCCCCCAGCATGATCCAGTTGAACACCACGTACTATAACAGGCCAAGCAATTGAATTAAATTTATATGAGCCATTTTTAACTAGCTGATATACACTGAAATATTTTATATTGTGGACAGGAGAGGTTTTCAGTCTCACGTCTATCCACCATTGTGTGATCTCATTTTTACAAATTAGATTATGCATGAATGGAATTTAAAGGCATAGAACTTCATACATCCAGCTGCTGCAATGAGATTCATTAGGCTTGATGCATGCATAGTTGTCTAATTTTAATTTGAGGCCCTAGAACACTTTATTTCTTCCAACTGTAACCAGCCGAACACATCTAGACTGCCTTAAGCTGAAGTCAAATAGGTATCTATAGTCACCTGAGAAATCAGTACTTCCCAATCACCAGTCAAACAGACTAAACATCTTCTAGGAATGTCTCTCATCCCCCTTAGCTACAGAGGGAGATTAGATGAATAGCTTAGATAGCTGAAGTTAAGAATGCCAGGTGGGTTATGAAACCTGCCTGCAGTCCATCTCCCTGGTGACAGTATGACTCACACAGTTCACAAGCAAGAAAAAAAGTATGTCAAATACAACACCACAAAAGCACGTATTTACAGGATATATCTAATGTTGTTTTTTACATTGTGTTCTAAATTGATTAGTACTCTAATCAAAAATGCCTGTGTTAGGTCTGAGCCCCATAAGTGCATTTCACATCTAAATCACCGAAGACAGATGAGCTGCTCACCTGTTTACAATTAAGCATATGTTAAAGTGATTTGTGGGTCAGAGCCTATCATTTTGCAATTTAGACATAATTTAGCCCCTTCATGGCACAAATTGTTACTTATTTTTTATTCTTGTTTTTGCCAAATTTGTCCATCTGGGAGTAGAATGTTTTTTGGAATGATTCCTAATATAAATTGGTATAAAATATTATTTTCTAAAGATTGATTTCAGCAATACATCTTTCAGCAACTCTGGCTTGAACCCTTTAATTGCAGCTTGTGCGTTTAGAGCTGCAAGCTCTGAGAATCAAAACATATCTGTTTCCCTGTCCCTGGTGGCAACATCTTTAATATAGAATCCAGTTCATTTAAATGAGAGATTTCTGAATTGGCCGTTTAGTGGTCTCTAACATTCATATAACTATATGTAAATATTTCTTGTTTCAGTAATCCCAAGTAAATACAACACATTACAAGTCTCTATATATTATGACCCTTTGTTTATATTCAAAGCTGAGGTTCACATTTTAAACTACCCCAAAGTCAGGCTGCTTGGAGCCACAGTCTTGTTTTTGTTCTAACTCTGGCCATAACACTAAAAGTCAGATGGCCTAACTCAATGCCAGCACCACTCCCTTGCTTTATGATGCCAGTTGAGGGATTTATTTAAAACGCTACATCCAAGCCCTTGAAAACAAGAAAGAACACAAAATGCATTATGTAGCAAAATCTCATCAAGTTTAAGGCAACCTTGCTTTAAACAACTTTTTCACTGCCTTCTTTCTGTTTGCAATCGTGAGCTCTTCTGGGATAACATTCAGAAAGAGCTAGTCAAGGTAACTTCTATCTTTGCATTTAACTTGATAAGAACATTTGCTAAGGGTAATTTGGACATCAGTTTCACCATTTCTTAGTTTGTCCTAGCATTCCTTTCTGACTGATTGTATTCTTACGCAAACTCTTCCTTTATTCTCTTGCACAAGGTGCTGGGAAGGATCAGGAAGCTTCTGCCCTAATACAAGATATGACTTTGCTGATTATGCTTTCTGCTCCTCAAAATAAAACCAAGAAGAAACTATTTTGATTTTAAAATAATGTCTAGAAACTGTTCTCTCCCACTGCTTTCAAACTCACAGCTTGTTGAATCTCTTCACTGTTACAAGGATGAGAAACAGAAGATGATGCATAAGCAATTCTTCTTATATCCAAAACACAAAACATTATCTACCACTACAGCACAGGAAGAGCTCCAAACTCAGCTCAGCTCTGCCAGTCTAGTTCAGACAGTGCCACTCCTCTCAGAGAGGGAGGAAGTAAAAACATACTAAAACTTTGTCCCGTGTCTTGCTGAAGAGACTGTTCCTTATTTGTAAACTTGCTAGAATTCTTGAGAATTATGTGTTTATGATGTATCCTGCTTGGACTTCAGAACTTGTCAGTGAATTTCAAAATTCAAATGTTTCTTTCATCCACGTACCATTTTGATGCTTGATGCAGCTGCATGTAGCCATTTTCTGTTTAGTGTGATAGATTTGGCTGTCACAAAATTCAGCTTAGACCCTGAATTGGTGACAGATTAGCTACTCACAACACAAATGAGTAAAGAGTGGGAATGATTAGTAAGATTTGCATAAAAACACTACCAATAAGCTTCTCAAAATTTCGATGTACTTCCAGCCTACAGGAAAATAAGGGATTTGATACTTATATATATATATTTAGGTTTTCATTGAACCGTAGGAATGCAGGTGAGTAAATCACATGCTTTTGGAAATTATTCTGAGAATTCTTGAAGCCTTCTGCATTTTAAGAAAACATCTAAGAAATGGAAATTAATTATAAATCACCCCACCTATTCCTGCATATCTTGGTTTACAACTGTATTAGAATACATTGCCTATCTCATACAATCACACAAAAGATATCATATCACCAGCACAAAACACCAGTGAAATACAGAAATACTTTATATGAAACACCCCTCCACAAGGCTCACATTGGTGATAGCTATACTACACAGACCTATGCAATGGTAACACGTGATGCAGTTGCACTGTCTTCCTCCCCGCTTCCCTTTACTGACAGCCTCAATTAATTACCTTGGCAACAAAATGGAGTGATTCCTTCACTACAAAAAACTTATGAGAGCTATATCATAAGCATAAGCATATGCCTAGAAAATCAAGAGTGAAGCACTGGCAGTTCTGAGGAGAAACAGCAGATGATCTCTTTTAACATGAATAATTCTTTGCTATTCCACCCTGAATTCTAACCTGAACTCTAAATACTTCATGCATTTTCTGCCAATATTCAGCTATTTCTAACTTTGGTCAATCAAATTTTTTTTTATTTGTAGATAAATATTTGACCCATGATTGACAATGAAACAGTATCAAGATTTAGATTAAAAATTAAGAGTCTCCAAATTAGCATGGATTTCTCTCTCTTCACAAGTGGGTTATCTGACATTTTTAGATGTCATTGAATACTCTGACATCTTGAAGTGGCCCTGCCAAATTTAACAGACAATATTGTGACTCTTAAAGTAAGCATCCTTGATGGCTCAATGAGTCACTGTCTTGTATGAACAGATAGCAGGACTCATCAACATGCTAGAAGAAACAAACATGTCAAGCTGAATTGCTGTTCTGTTTCAAAACCCTATTTTGGGGCAAAGCCACTCTTATCAGATAAACCAACCAACCAAACATCTTAAATTGTGGAAATTTTTCTTACCATGTCACTGTGTAAGAGACAGAAATGCACACTATTTCTTCTTTTCTATACTGAAAACCAAAGAACAAGTCTGGAAATGTTGTAGTATCTCAGCATTTTTACAAGGAATTTTGCAACACAGGATGTTATCTAAAAGCCCCTTGGAATGACTCAAATATGTTTTAATACAGAAGAAAACTTTGACGTATGAATTAAAAAAGAAAATCAAAACCGAAAATGGGGAGGGGGAATAAAGTCACCATTTCAACATTCTCATATCTTTTAAGGCATTCATGGTAGTTTCTTTCCAGCATGCTTTGATGACAATGGCATTGAATCATAAGCTAAAACAAGACATGAAACACAATACCTTTTTTTAGAGGTGAAGTACAATTCAGTCTCTTAACTACAAAAATGTGCTGCTTGGAAACGACCAGAGAACCTCTTGCTCTACTGTGCAATACTTCTGGCCTGCATAACACTCACTAGTCAGCTTAGCCACAGGAGGAAAAAGCAAACTGCCCCAGCAGGAATAGTCTTGCACAGCATTACCTTCAGGATGTATATGTGCTATCAGATCCCCTAAGATCATAAATTAATAATAAAAGAATATACCTTCCTAGCATGCTGATGTATTCCAAATTTATCAAGACTTAAAAGGTAAACATTTAGCAATCAAGGGAAGCTTTCTACATTCCCTAGACAGAGCTGCAAATAGACAGGAGTCAGTAGCAAATCCTACCAATACTACTACATCTATTCACAGCCTCACAGTGATGAGCTAATCCAAGAAGCCATACAATCATTTCCTACTGAAATTCCATATCCTTTTTTCTGTATAGAAAAGTGGTGCTTTTTTTTTGTCGTTGTTGTTCACTTCCGAAGTAGTGGAGAGCAAGGTTTGATTTTGCCATTAATGTACTGTTTCCTAGGAAGCATATTTAATTGATAACCCTTCTCACAAAACTCAAAGCCAGGAAGAATTCATCTCTATAAATGTCAAAACAGATACACATAAATGCATGTAATTTTTGGTTTTATACCATAGAGGATGGAGCTTTGCACCAAGCATATTCTGATGAAGCCAATCAGATCAGTTATGCTTTTTAAGACGGTAGAACCACACTAACAAACAATACATTTTCATTGTCATGGAAATGTTGAGCAAGATCTTTGGACACAAGTACTAGTCCCTCATTCTCGCACCACTTCAGGTTCCTACCCGCTCTGTAGGACTGATCATACAGAACATGCTGAATCATTGCTGTCTTTGATATCTGTTTCACTTGGTCACTTGTTGGCAAGACCACCACAAAAAACAGCAAAGGAAAGTATCTTTTAAGAAACAGTTCTTACTCTTTTTTGAATTGTCATCCTTTTAATAATTATTTTGTAAAAACATTTAAACACGCACCATAGGCATCTTTGTCACAGATCCCTGGTCTTGATGCTGAAAATCACTCTTCCAGTCAAGTAATTCAACATCAGATTTCCAAACTTTAAATGTAAATAATATATTGACAATCTGTAATTTGGAGGGCAGTTTCACTTGTAGCATTATCTTAAAGGTACCTAAAATTAATGAACTAATTTCTTCTACCTTTTTTCTAATACTAAACACTTGCAAATACCAATCATAAAAGAGAACTGGCCTAGGAAGGATTTTCTCCATTGAGTTGTGGCCAAAACAGTGGGAAAGACTTAGGACCTTGACCTAATGTATCTGGGAAACAGAAGACTCTTCCACACCATACACTTTTCCTTAATTTAATTCATCTTGATTTTTACTTGAATCTAGCAAGAGACATATTCCTGCTGCTTATGACAGAAATTGAATAACAAATCACTATTTTCTGTGCCAGCAGACTAAGCATAGTGTGCTATCTGGAATTTTCTCTGTCCAAATATCGAATAAGATTGATGTGCTCTCTCTCCTTTCTTCATAGTTTTGCAGAGTGAAGTGCCAACATCAGGTGTAAAATAGTTATAAATGTACTTAATACCAAATTAGACATCAATATAATTCTAATAATTACAGGTATTACTCTTACATTCCTCTGATGCATGTGTCATGACATTAATCTCTAGTATAGTCAGGTTGACCCAATCTCAGAAGATGGAGAAAGTGCATTTCAAAATTCTGAAACTGTTGATGGGGCACTTAAAATCCACAGTCTCACAAACATACAAACATTAAGAGACATTTGCTTTCTTAGAGTAGCATGACTACATTAGATCTTTCTTGTTTCAACTTAATCTCACATAGAAAATGAATGGACAAACGTAGCCATTCCCTGCAATCCTAGCTGATGAGCTGATTAATCTCTTGCATCATGATAGGAATTAGAAACCTTTGCCAACAAAGATTAGTGTCTTAAATCTGCATCTGATGGGATTTTTTTTGAACCACCTTCAAAATATGACGTTGGATAGAAGTGAAACAAGTGGCTGCCTGCTGTTTCTGGCACTGATGATCTATATATACTGTGAATTTAAGCTGACTATCAACTGGCAGGTGATGACTTCTTGGACAGATTTGGTGCAGAAGGTGTTATTACACACTGCTTCATCTGAAAATGACTGGTGTTTGATAGAGTTATCATTATTATCATGCATTTTAGTATCTGAGAATTTGAGCAATAACATAGAAAAAGCATCTATAAATGTCATAGTGAAGTACTGGTTTACTTTTCAGTAGTATCTTAGATGAGTTTTTAACCAAGCCACTCAAAGATATGTATTACTAATTCCTCACTTACCTTTTCTATTCTCTAATCATCTGCACTTAATGTTTCCTTTTTCCATGCGGGATGAAGTCTTCATAGCATTTGGGAATCTTCTTGCAAATTCAAGGGATCTACATAGAGAGATAAAGACCTTCACAGTTTGAGCTACTGAGAATAAAAGAACCTTGTTCAAATGCGGATTTTTAATCTCCCATTGTCTACAATTGCCATTGTAAACCAAGGTTAGCACTAATTCAGTTCAAAAAACAAAGAGTTGATAGCCAGTTGCCAAAAGGAATCTGGTTGCTAATGCAAACATGGCTGAAATCTGAAATGACACAACTTAGGAACTTCCTTCAGGAAAGTACGTAAGCATCCTTTATTATTGGTTTCCCTTAAATCCAGGTCAAGGATTTCTCTTTTAGCATAAGTTAGGATCTCTAATGATCATTGTATGCATTCTACTTCATGTATATCCTAGATTTTCCGTGTTACAAACCCATTCTAAATTTTTTTTCTTTTTAAGACTTGACTAATGTAATTGTGGATGTGTCAGTGTTGACGTATTACACATTTCTCTATCAGTAATACATTCATCATGCTAGTCAAGTCCTCTATCTACAGTTCTTTGACATTTCCCAGAAACACTTCAAAAATGACCTTTATATTTTGGAATGTTTTGTAATCTCAAGAATATCAACATTTACTGTTGGGAAAGACACCACATGATGCTATTTTTCATACCAATTGTAACAGTTGCTTGGTTATACATGCTTTTTTTTTTTCATGACCTGTATTAAACACTTCCATATGAGCCTTGCTTTATCTCATGTGATACCTTTTCAAATCTGTATTCCAGCATGCACTTCAAACTGTTCAAATTTCCCATAAATGCCAATATTCAGACAAACAATGAAGATAATGCATATCAAGTCAGTTTGATAGTGACGTACATGAACACTTCCTGCTCATGACAATGTCATTTTTCTATTATTTTCAAGTTAGTGAGTTTGCTTTTTATTTGACAGGCTAAGAAGCCCCCAAACATTGCGCAGCCCCGCTGACAAGCAGCAATCTGAACGCAAATTCTTATCTGTATTTTATAGATAAATAAATGTATCCTTCATTAAACACATCCTACACAGCTACCATTTTATCAGTTTGCTATTTATTGGTTCTTAAGAGCAAGTTCTGCAGAACTTGTTTTTTGAAAAAATAATTGTTAACCTGAGCAAAGTTAGGTAATTTTGCAGCTCATGTCCTGCAAATGGGAAAGCATACAGGTTTTTGCATAGTTTCAAATTTTTCTGTTTTTACCCTCAAAAATATAGAAGCAATGCAGTCTGAACAAGCTTGCTCATCCCTTTCATCCACTGATTTATACACAAGTTCTTGTTTAGGCTGATTTGAAATGTTAAAATGATACAAGCAGACTTTATCCTAAAACTCAACTGCAGCAAATATTATCTTGGGATTGTTTATCCCTTAGATGCTTCCTTCCAATATCCCTGATTCCAGCTTTCTTTTTATCTCAGCAGGGGGAGCTGCTTGAGTGAGTTTACACTTCAATTCAATTGTTTCCCAACTAGGTAAACACTTGGCAGCAAACAGTATGTTTCATGCACTGCCAAGATTGGTACAACAGCCTTTAAATGTTGTCAAAAGATCCACTGTTTACTACAGTGCAGGACTGAAATTTACAATGGAACCTGAAACAACCAAAATATCCCTCTCAATTATTTCCTGCCCTCTTTACTCTTATCTTAACTTGCAGTGTAATCTCTTCAGAGCAGCATTTGTCTTTATTTCCAATTTTGCATGATAACAGGTAAACGGTCAAAGCTTAATGATTAACAAACTGCATTAAAATGAAACTTCAGCAGAAGGAATACAAGACTGCAAAGGGCGGATTTTCTCTAAGAAGGCCTTCATCAAAGTTTGAACATAACATCCTGCAAGCTGTTTATGAAGTCCTATTTTACACAAGTATGTGCAAAAACAAACACTATTTGAGTACATCTACACACTTGCATATAGAAAGGCCAAGAGTCTGTGAAAAATGTAACAAAAGCCCTCTATCTTTCGGGAGCTATGGTAAGTACACGGCTTTTACCCATTTCTACTATTCTTTTTCCTTAGGTACGTAACCCACTGTCATTTGCTAAGAAATACTAGGAAAGCAGCACCATCTAGTGGTACGAAGACCACAATGTAGGATTTTCAGACTGCTTTGAAAAAAAACTGCATAGACTATGAGTGAAACTCTGAGGTTAAGATGTTTTTAAAGTAGTAGTACGACATACACGTACTTTTTTTTTTCTTTTTTCTTTTTCTTTCTTTCTTTTATTTGTATTTTAATTCAGAATGAAAATGAATATGGGAAATAATCAGGCATCTGCAAGCTCTGCTAAAAATAACCCACTGAAAATATAGAGGTGCAACTGTGTGCACCAATCAGAGGATATTGATTTTGTGTAATATAAATATTTATCTTTAATAATTACATGATAGCTTTTAAAAAAATCTTTATGAACATGTGAAAACATAACATGAGACGGAAAAAACTCCATTGTAGAAAATCCTGGGGTTTTTGTACTGGTGTAAAAAGCATACACATCAGGTGCCCACATTGCTCTCTTGCCTTATTCCATTTCTCTTTTCTCCCTCATCATACAAACAAGCAGCCTATAGCTCACTTCTACTGTTTCTTAACTTCAATCTCACACATGCTTCCACAGATGATCTATCTGGCACAGCCCCAATGCCTTCACTTTGCGTGGCTCTCCTAGGTGCTTTATTCAATCCCATGTTCAGGAGCACAGCTCTTCCACCTAGCTCCCAGCATCCCTCCATTGTCTACTTCTCTCAAGTTTCTAGCTGCCAGGCATGCTACTCTCTGTCTTCACAGCCACATCAGCACATGGTACTTCAGGAGCTTGTAAATTTCATTCTCCACTGGCATAAAAGAGAAATTCTGTGTTTCTTAGAAACCAGTTGCAGTGTTCTCATTCATTCAGCTTACTACCTGGAGATACTTGCTTTGGGCAGCACTGTCCTTTACTTTAAGGGATAAACACTTACAGGTATCTGAAGAGAATACTTTGTCTCCTCTCTCCATCTTCACTCTCTGGATTGCCCACAGCATTGTTTTTTCTTTTCTTTTTTGAAGATATATTTAATTGCTTGCAGACATCCATGGCTCCTCTATCTCCTACCAAATCCAACTGGAAAATGAGTAATAAAGCTAGTACAGATTCATGCCCAGAAAAACAAGTTTTAATAAGTCTATAGTCACATAACCTTTAGATGTGCCAAGGCTGGATATGAAAGCTTTTATTCTGGTCTGCTTAAACCACAGGTAGGCAGAGTAAAATGCATCATAGCTATAACCCGTTCTCCACACACAGAAATTTTCTTTAATAACTGGTTAATCCTAGCAGCCACATTACCTGTTCAATTCAAATTCCATAATTCTTGAACAAATAATCAAACTGTATGTAGCATTTCAGATGCAGTCTCACCTATTTTTTCCTAATCTCTACCAAACATGTTCATCTGATACATTCTAGGCCATATTTTTCATTATTTCAACATACTTACAATTTATAGCTATGTCTACATACTTCATTTTCAAATGGGGATATCTCCTCGGATAAATCTTTTTATTCCTTAAAAAAACATTTTGCTATTGAATTCCATCCCATCTTAATTACTACATTTTGTGTTCTGTTTTTTCTCTATTTCTTCCTCCAGTCTTTTATACCATTTACACTCTACTCTGTGTTAAGCATTCATCATTAATCAGAATGACATCATGATCAGTCCACATTATTTATGTAACTTCGTGAGGAACTTTCCTCCAATATGACAGTAGTTATATTAAAACTCACCTTCAGCTGGGTCACTATACACCTTTAATTCTCTATTAATCCTCCTCTTTTCTAGCTGAACTTTCCAGTTCTATCAAGGAAGTTAAAAACTTCAGGATACTAAAGAGAAATACAATTATAAATAGTAGTAAAATAAGAATCAGAACTTGTAAATTCTGTATAAATACTTTATTATGTATAAAAGACAACTTACATGGATAGATGCTCTATTAACACAAATTACAGGCTTTCACAAAAATACTGAAATCCTTTAAAGAGCACTTTAGAATGCTTCTTTCCTCTTTTACAGTGATGCATTAGTTAGGAACTGGTATAAAGTAGAAAATAATGCAACATAGCAGTGGTTGGTGCTTCTAAAGATGCTATGACAATGCAGAAAGAAGATTTCATAAGGAATCAATATCTGGATTTAGGGCTTGGGGCTTTGGTCCTCAGATCAAAATAAAATGGTAGTTATGAAAACAAATACTCAACTTATTGACTTCTAAACAAACCTTTGCAAAAAACATCCCCTTCCAGATGCCAGTTGTCTCTGGCAAATACTCTCCATTCTACTTCATATTAGAAATAACAATGGGACAGAAAATAAATGGAAATAACATTAATTACTGGGAAAAACAAAAAACAAAAAAAAAACAAACAACAACAACAAAAAAAAAAACAACCCAGCATGAGAATGCCAGCTCATTCAAAAAAAAAAAACAACAAACTTCCAGAGATTATCTGCTTATTCTATAGTACACGTATATATTCAATCCAGTACCAGCATTTTAAAGTCATGTAAACATTCAATCTTCCCACAGATCAAATACATTTTGTTGACTATTATTATTTTAAAGGAATATTTTTCTTCTGTCAAGACCTTGAAAATGTACAAAAGCTAACCAAAGCACTACAAAAATGTGACTGCAATAGTTAGCTACATGAAATTTCATGTATACTGTTTAAACTAAAGTGTATTATTTCATTCATAACTTACCTTCACCATTTTATACCCAGATGAGAAAAGAAAAATGTCATTTTAAATACTGAGTTGAACAACTTTTATCTTTGCACGTCTGAATATTTATGATTATCAGTATGTAAACTACCTCACAAACAACAGTCAAAGCCTGACATGTAAACAGTTAACTACACGTTATCGTATAGATAATACCACGTTAGGATAGGCAGGTTTGAGTGTTGCTCAAGGCACAACATGATCCCAAGGTATAAGGTTTCTCTCAAAAAGAGAATGTAAGGTTAGTGTACAGAGACCTGAAAATTTGTCTGAAGACTGAAGACTCATGCAAGAGACTTCTCTGTTACATATTACAGAAAAAATCAAGCAAAATCAAAAAAATGTTTCTGTTGTCCACACTTCATATTGGACACTAGGAAAAAAATATCAAAAGCCTTCAGGTATCTCAGTAGTCATATTCCCATCCTATAGCACACAACTGTGCACCTGTCTACGAGTTCAGCACACAATGAGAAGTTTCCAGTTCTTAATGTTGAAGAACTGTGAAGGTATTCAATAATAGTATTTTCATTAAATGATAAAAGTGTAATAACTTCTTCATTTTTCTTATTTACAAGTTGATTTTGGCATAATATTAAGTAGAACAGTGAAAGTGGCTTGTGCTATTCCACTCAGCTTTTGCTTTGGTGATGAGAAACAATGTCTGGGTCCATAACTCTGTAGTGCGTCATTTTAACTTCACAATTATTTTTAAAGAAATTATATGGCAATATTTTATGGACATTGTATTTAAGATAAATTGTAAATTGGCTTTGAATTTTGAGACTAAAACTGATGCAAATTGTATTTTTTTTCAATCTTTACATTTCATATTATTGTGTAAATATTTTAAACATATGTAGTGTAAATGTTTTTACAGACAAAAGAATCTACTTTTCCATGTTACATAGAAATTTTTAAAGAACACACTTGAATGACAAGAAACAAAAACACAAATTCCTAAATGCAGCTAATTTGCACATACCAGATAGCAATTCTCTTGCTCTCTAATAACTCACAAGGATAACTGACTTTTACAATAAAATAATGTAAAAAAAATCGCTGAATGACACAACATGTGTGAGTTTTACTTTTTTTTTCTTTCCAATGGATGCATTGCTGCAACTTGAAATACAAGTAGGAGAATCCCAGTGCAAGAAGGTACTGTTTTGGCATCTTCAAATGTATAATTACCAATTACAAGAGAGGTAACTTTTGTTATGTGCTTCTGGGTATAAGGCAGAGCATAATACTTGACCATATTGCAAAGAAACTACAAACCAGAGAGCATGTTATGATCAAACATCCATAAGATGCAAGCCTGTTCCCCTGAAAATCACACAAGTATTTCCAAAATATCTCAGTCTCACTTTCTGTCAGAAAATCTCACATTGATGGAGCCTCCAGGAGTCAAAAGCCCATGGGTTTTGGCACGAACTGGTTCCGTTTTGGGAGAAATTTTAATCTCAAAATTCTGAAGCAACTGTGAAGACAAATAAGACAACTATTAGAAGACCTGCAAAATTACAGATGAAGAATAGATGAAAACCTTTTGGAAAAAAAAAAAGAGTGCCGTCACAAGCAGTATTTCAGGTGTCAGTTTCTTCTTTCCCTTCTACAGAGTCTGAGTGCTATGATTCTCACACAGAGGAAAAAAATGGTGCCAAGTGAGGATTACAGCTGAAAATCTTTCTCCTCTGATTGAGGAAGACTTTCTTAAAATAAACAAACAAACAAAACTGAGGTCAGTTCTTCCTGAAGAATTTCAACAAGGCTAGGTTAAATCATATGAGCTATCAAAGAAACTAAGGTAGCTTTCAAATCTTGTGAGCCTTCCTCTATGAATTTCTGTTTTTACCTTAAGTCAGTATGTGCAAGTATAAAACGAATAAAAAACAAAATCTGAGACAGGGACAATCTGGTGCACCGAATGAACTAATCACAATAACTCAAGAGGTAGCATATAAGAACCTCTCCTGAAGAGAACCACTACAAGTCAGCCATGCAGGTCTCTCACATTAGAACTCTTGTTTTCATACACTTAATGAGTGAGAGAACCAAAAATTCAAAAAAAATTCTGAAACAAATATCACAGAAATGGTGGTAGAAATGGTGGGCTAAAACAAACATTTAGCCCACCATTGTTTTGAAGCTGAACACACAATGCTTCTAGTATCAACATTTAAACTTTTACTAAGGAAGTACTGTAGCATTCTCAGTTTCTTTTCCTATAAATCAAGCTATCTTCTCTGAGCTCTCTCATAGTAAGAATATGAAACATTGTATTACTTTCAGTTCAAACTACCTTTGAACTGCAGATGACAAGTTGAATTTTTCTTCTGTTTTTCAGGCCTTTTCTTTCTACTGTCCTCCCCCCTTCCTAATTTCTTCCAGCTTAACAGTATTCTTTAAAATGAGATGCACAGAGTCATCTTTTGAATTCATATTTTACACTGTCAGTGAAAATGCCAACCTAAACCAAATGCAAGACAGACTCCTACAGAATTTTAATAGAGCATTTTCTCAGTTTAACAGCATATTTTTGACAGCTACTGCCTCCAGCTATTTTTTTTTTTCAACCAGCTCTGCATGCATATGAAGGTATGTCCATCTGGAAAGCATTTTATTAATTTACTCATGAGAACAATATATTGGACACGTGAAAAATATTTTCTGAAGTTAGAAGACATGATTTCTTCTATATCCATGATACTATATAAGTAACCAAGTCAAGAAAAGTACTGAGATCTAAGAAATTCTCATTTGTCAGCTTCGTGCTTTATATATTTCTATTTTTAAACAACTTAAATATCTTTGTGCTTGTAAATGGATTGATTGTGTGGCATTTTGTTCTAGTTTCTTTCCAGAAAACAAAAGAAGGACCTCTATAACTTCCTTGATCCTCCTGTTCAAAAAGATGTGATTGTGTTTCCTTTATTCAGCCCCCTAAGGCTTATTTCACTCTAATTTCCAAAAGGTGGATGCTAATTTTTAATTGAAATTGCTTTAGGTGTTTACCTGAGGAAATTTTAAAGGCTAATTTAATCAAGTGGTGTTCTGAATAGATATCATCTCTAACTACTATTACAGCTAAGTAACTTTAGATAGTTTCCAAATCCTTGTGTTTTGACACACAATCTGTCTCAGGAGGCTTGAAAATTACAAAAAAAGTGGAGCAACTGTTAGGAAAGCTACATATATTAATACATAGTATACAATATATTAACCTGTATATAAATTGACAGTAAAGTTAGAAGGAAGAAGAAAGGACAGAAAACACAGGAAAGAGAAAACTCAGTAAACTAAATTCCCTGTCATAACACAATGGTCAGAAAAAAGATATAAAAAATATTTCAACTCTTAAGAGTTCTTCGTAACCAAAATACTGCAACTGAGCTGGTAACCATCCTAATACACATGAAGGAAAAATTTCATTTTGTTTAAAATAAAAAAAATTTCTGTGATAAATCCATACATTTCCTTAATAATCTGCCATTTAGTTTCACCTCATATGTACTACAACTATTCATCTGCACTGTAGTTTAACTAGTATGCTACATTTCAAACATTATTCACAATTTTCTAAGCTTAAGGAAGAGTGTGTTAGATAACAGCCCAAAACAATGTTTTTGTGCTTGACAACATACTGAGAAATGGTACACAGAAAAAAAAAGAACCACAGCAATATATTTTCTTTCCTGTAATGCCACCACACATTTCTAACCTGAATCAGTGCAAGATGAATTTCCAGTTCTGCAACTCTTTTTCCAATACAACTTCGAATGCCATAACCAAAGGGGATGGAACCAAAATTGTCTACCCTGTCCAAATTATCTTTCCGCAGCCAGCGCTCAGGTCGGAACTCATTTGCCATTGGAAAATTTTCTTCGCTGTATGAAGTAGTGTAATGACAGAGTGCCAGCTGTGTCTGGAGAAGTAAATGTTACTTGTATTTATCCAACTCCAATATACATTAAAAAAGAAATCATTTGTAACTAAGTAAATTCAGATCTTTCAGCAATGGAAATACGTAGGCAAAGAATTAGAAAACTGGCAGCAATAATGAAATGCTTTTTTCTTTTTAATCGAATCCTAACATTTCACAGAGACATTATCAGCCCTCTACCCTCAAAATATCAAGATAAATGGTAAAACATGATAAGTAGGTGAGGAAACAAGTCAGAAAAAAGCAGCAGTGATAAGTTAATTATAAAATCATCTTTTTGTCAGATACACAAGTATTATTCTAATATTTTATCCTTAATGTTCTGGGTTGGTGATTTTAAATTAATGAAGTGTAAGTAATGTTCACAGATCACACCTCACATACAAAAATTAAAGTGAGTTCTCTCTAAAAGACTGCAACAGAACCTACCCCTTTAGGTATCAAGTATCCTCCAACAATCAAGTCTTTCTGGGTCACTCTTCCATTTCCTGGCAATACTGGATATAACCTAGAGGCAAATATTTAAAAAGATTTCAGGAGCAGTAATTAATTCCACTTTAAACATTTGGTTTCCAATACAATATGCGTTCAGAGGACAAATGTTCTTTAAACGTACAGATAACCTTGGAGATAAAGAAGACCTTGTAGCATCTATGAGAATAGCATTCTCATGATAAGTTATTTACTAGTAACTGGAAGTTGAGTTGTTTGGTCTGTATGTTTGTTACATTAATGTACAAATACACAATCAGTTGTTCAAGCTACAGATATTTTTAGCAATACAGAGATCTGAAAAATGCTCACTGATGCATTCTTTAAAATTCTCTTACCTCACTATGACCATTTGGCCTAAACATTAAAAAGCAAACAAACAAACAAACAAAGAATTGTGTCACATGCCTTCAATTTAAGTCAAGAAGTTTAAAAATGACTGTAGTGATGTTGCAAAGTACCAGCTTGTAGTGCAGACTGCTGAGGGGAGTAGGTTGCTACAGTCTTATATACAGAATAATAAAGTGCAAATCTCAAGCTTTCAATTATCTTAACAGACATGTCCTAAACATTCAGTACTACTTTTACTATAATGAAAAAGGTATTTAACAACTATAGAAGCTATCCTATCTCATTGCTTGGATATCCTTGGACACAGTACTGCCACATCAAGTAAAAGCAGAAGGAACATTAACATGGACTCAAAATTCCTTACAGCTACTTGAAATTATTTCTCTTGATTAACAGTTGCGAAAACCCTTACCTCAGAGTTTCCTTCAGCACAGCTCTAATCAAAGGCAATTTGGGCACATCGTGAGCAGCAGGAGCTTGGTCTTTTCCCAGCTTATTGATTATTTCCTCATAAACACGTTGCTGTACCTCAGGGTGCTTTGCCAACATGTATGTTGCCCAGGACAAAGTAAAAGAAGTCTAAGAAAGAAATCACTATGATCAAATCCAATAGGAGTAGATTAAAACGTCAAGTCAAGAGAAGTAATGAGTTCAGCTGAGTGTTTTTTGTGTTCACAGTTATGAAACAGACTAGCAGTGATTAACATCTGGATTTCATGGGATGTTGTCAGACTTCACCATCCCCTCCTTCAGCCCTTCTAAAAATTCTCCACATATCAAAACAATCCATGCTGATATTTCCCTGGTAAAGTATTAAATATCAACAGAAAGAAAACAAATGCAAACAAAACTACGCAAACAGTACTGAAACGTAAACACTCTAAAGAGCAACAGATCAAAATAACTGTTTTCAGTGTTTTACCTTTCCACCTAACTAAAACACTTAACAGGAAACAGGGTAAGAGAACTGCTCAGAACGCTACCAACTCATTTTAAGCATAGAGTAGTCCTTTCACGCCAACCACAAAACACCACTGTCATTACCACAGTAAACAATGCTATACTACAAGAAGTACCTTCAACATCTTGAAAACTCCCACCTGACTGAAGTTCTGGAAATGTTTTATTTTGGGCTTGCATTTAAGAGCAATTTAGAGTCCAAATTCATCATGAAGGGCACCTTTACTGTCCTAAGTATGAACAGGGATATAATGCTAAAAGAAATTCTCAGAAACTTTCTATTCTTCTCCTTGTAATATTGAGTGATTTGATTGTCCCTTGTTAAAATACGACTGTACTCTATTCCTCTAAGAGCTCAGAGGAGCTGGCAATTCTGCCAACTGTGTACAAAACTTCCTGCAATGTAAACGGTTTCTTCCCAGGTTCCCAGCTCCTTCATAACCTCTTAAAAGTTCTAAGGACAGCCAAAATGTTTTGCAGCCAAAAGCTGCTTTACAATTTTGTTGAAAGCTTTTAGAATCCTCGAACCCTCCAGTTTCTATGATAAAAGGAGACAAAAATGACAGCAGAATGTTGGGAAAAAAGTTCCCTCAATTTCTGCCTTGTACTTAGAAATTAGGAAATCACAAGTGTTGTCCTCTCACAGAATGATTGTTGCCAGCTGAGAAAACTGAGTTCAATGGAAAGAGAAACTCTTATTGGCATGTATTTGAACACTGTCCTTTTAATGTAATGAAAACTCTCTTACACACTAGAAATGGAAAATTAAGAGTCAGAAAGATCAGAAAATTAATGAGTAACTGTGTTTTACTTAAGAGCCAAACATCAAAAAGATCTCTAAACTCATAAACCCTTGGGATATTTAACCAACAGAACAACCTTCAACATATAAATAAGCTTTACATATGCTCCTTATTTTGGAACCGAGAAGTATTACTATTGGGTTTTTTTTGTTTTATTTTGTTTTCCTTAGAAACCTCATAAACTTTCTTAAACCAAAAAAATCTGCATTCAATTATAAAGCTTTTTCTTAAAAAAAAAAAAAAGCTTTACAGATACACTACTTTCCTACTTAATCTTTTTTACTTTAAGACTGTTAAACACAAACTCACATTGTATTCTATTAAATTCGCTTTTTAATGTGTTTATAGTAATTTATAGGAACATTTTCATTGATATCTATATAATACCATATGCACTGTATATACAATACAATAAAACTATATTCTGACCATCATGCTGAAGTTAATACGTTGATTTCTCATGACATGGCAGAGAGAAATGGAATACGTATTCACGACCTTAAAGTTTCCTCAAATACTCAAGAGGACAAATGCATCAGTTAGCCTACTTGACCCACTCAGATTGCTTCTGTAAGTGTAACATACCTTGTACTCGAGCCTCAGTAACACTGAGTCCCATTACCACAGACCTTTTCCTCAGACTGACGGAAACCTGCCACCATGAATAGGGAAAAACTGAACTCACACCTTCCCTACCTCAGTGGTGGCCTTATGGACTTCAGAATAAACAAGGTATATTATCTGATCCAAAACGCACGTACCGGTTGACTGTCACCCATATGTGAAAAATCCTTTACCAATTTCTACATATGAGCTTTTCAATCAGTTTTTCACACTAACTTATGTCAGTCTTTTGTACAGCGGTCTACCTAAAAAAGCACAAATACCAATTTGAGATTCTAAGCACAAAAAGAAAATGTATGAAATTTGAACTGAATATAAACAAATAAATGCCAGTTTGTCCATATAATAAACTGTGGAACTGATGGGATCCTGTAAATCACAGCTAGAAAAGAACACCATTGACTTTGTTAGTTTTCTATCATATATAAGGTGTCATGACATATACGTGTCAGAAATTACGTCCTTAAAAAGAATATACCTCCCCATTCCACTCTGCACTCACACTCCCCAAGGTAGACATGAAAGGTACTGATTAATAAAATCACTGTGCACAAGAGAATTGATAACAAGCTTACTGTGTCCACTCCTGCCAGGAGCATTTCAGTCATATTGGCATAAATCTCCTCCAAAGTAAGCTCCTTACTCACTAGGAGGTACGTAAGTAGTCCACCATTCACTTCTTCTCCTTGGTCCAGTTGAGACTGAATAGACTTCAGTTTGTTGTCAACATGGATTTGACCTTCGGGATTAAAAAAAATTGTTAAGCTTCAGTAAAGATGGTTCTTTCTTATGCTACACACTACATAGCCACAAACAGATAAAACATTTGTATCTATTTTCTAGGTGAAAAGATAAAAGAGCAGCTAGTGGTGCAGGTCTCCTTGAGTACTCACAGTGAGGAAAGCCTGAACTGATAGAAACTCTTTATCTCACAGCAAGAGAGCCCTGAGCACTGGGAAGAACACAAGAGGATGCAGATTCTGACTGGGAGCAAAGGAAGCTCAAGGTCGAGTTCTACGCCCACTTAAGTGACTTGTTTTCTGATGACTGCAAGAAGTGGTGAACTGTGCAGAGTATGCTGCAAGTCAGCACACAATGGGTGTTTCATGATGTTAGCAGCAACTAGGAGTTCAAAACCACAGAACTGAATCACACTGAAGACAAAGATAGGGGGCATCAAGTAATAACAAAATCTGAAAAACTTCAGTGAATGGTAACTTGTGAATGATTTTACCCTTAGTCCCACATTATTCTAGTGACTACAAACAGCATCCTCAGTGAAATAAGTGCTTCAAAGGTGAAAACTTTTTCCCCTGAAAGTTAATGTCTCACTGCATGAGCTTACAACAAGACATGAACCAATACACTCCTTCATGAAACTACACAAGTACACACATCACAATGACTTTTACCATTCAATTCCTCTTCCATGAAAAAATTTAAGAAAGAAGTAGCAGAACAAGTTTCAGATGGAACAAATTCCCCAAGAAGTTTCACATCTGCTTTCAGAATAAAGCTGAAGTCTGACATTGGTTTTAAGCAACAAAAGGGGGCAAGTGTTTTTCAGAAAACACACCTATGCATTAGATATGTTCCCTAATGCTTACTGTAGGTACTGCTCAGTACATATAGGCAGACTGAAAACAAAGAAACTGAAGAATCTGTTCTTGAGATGATTTACACAGATTTACCAAGACAAATAGTACTAATGAAATAAATACAAAGATGCACACAGCTCCCTGACATTAGAGACAGAAAGAGGGTTCAGGTTTTCTAAATGCTGCAGAATAAGACAATATATTATGAGGATAACTCCTCTTTTCTTAACTCAGATGACTGCACCTTCATGAATCAAGTTGCAAAGAACGTTCTATTTACAAAAAACATACTGCAGTGCAGCAATGTATTTCTATGTCAACTTCTGTGTATGTAAACACACTTTACAATGAGTTTAATTAAATAGTCTTGGTTTTTTGTTTTTTTTTTTTACTTTTGCCAGTTTTAGTGGGCATCATTCAGAGTGCCTGACTGAAATCTTGCTGAAGTCAACAAAAGTGATTATATTCATTAAAATTTGAGTGGCTTAAGATAAAACATAGGCAGAGAACTCATACCTTAAGTGAAGACTGAGTACTGAAACAGATGAAGACGAATACAAGAAAAAACATCCTAACACAAGGGTATACATAAGGTGTACTGGTAACATTCTTTTTAAACAATACATCTTCTTGAAACACTGTTCAGCTTAGTACAAAATTTTCTATTATATTCTATTACTGATCCAAATAATATCAGGAAATTCTTAATATACAGCCTAAATATTTTGTTGAATTTCTCCAGCAGTATTACTCTAATAATTATTTAAAATTTCAGATGGAATTTTGTTGCATTATCACAGCATTTCTTCTGCCACAATGCCTCCTTAAAATTGCAGAAGAGAAATGTAGTAAGTCCTGTTCAAACACACAAAGAACTTGCAGAAATACAGCGGAAATTTTTCTACTACTAAATCTTACTAAATTTGAAGAGTCCATCCCAGGATCTGCAGAACTCTCTCCAGGGTTTTGGAATAAACAGACGAAGCCATCTGGGAATAGCACCTGCATACATAGTAGTCTTAAACATACTAAACATCAACTCCAGAGCTTCGATATATTCAACAGTCTGTTGTGGGACGTTGTTTTCCAGGCAGCCCAGCCGGCATTCGTACAGAATGGTAGCCACACCTGTGTACACGAGACCAACGAATTTGCTATTCACATGCGTATACACATATTATTAATAAGTTGAGGAATTAGAATCTAAAACAATGGAACTACCTTCAAAAATTTTTTTGTACTCTCACTGTAGCTATAAGTAGATAAAAATGTAAAACATTAAAAAAAATCCCAGCTAAATATTGACACAATAGCCACTGCCTCTCTGCAGTAATGTTCAGCATGAGAAGGTATTCAGGAATTACAAGAGAAGCAGACCAGCCCTCCAGCGTGTTTGCTGTTTTTCCCAATGCACCACAAATTCTAAGCCTGATAGGCTGGCCTCTGAACACATAGGTAACTGATGTTAATTTTCTAATAGTGGCTATGTCTTTTGTTATCCTGATAAGCTAGTGGTAAATGGATAATTAGTACGCATGAGTGGATAACGAACATGCATTACACTACAGTGATTTCACTGCACACAGTATGAAAATATTCCACTTGGCCCTGAGAAACATCAGCTGAGAGACAGTATTGCAAATAACAATACTGACTTTTGTTCACAACTTCCTATGATTTTCTCACATGATTTTTTGTAGTATTGTAGTGATTGCCATTAGAAATCTTTTTCTCATCCACATCTTTCATACTAAAAATAGGTACAATAAGTATGTTTAACCTCTGTCCTGCTCTCCATCAAGGTTCCCACAAATCCTCAAGAATATACAGAGAGATACAGAAATTTTAAGTGATTCCCATTTACTTCTGGTTTTTTTTTTTTTTTTTTTGTTACTTCAGATTTCTTCTTTTCTGACAAAAATAATTGCTGGAATCTGTCTATTTTCAACATACTCTTCCTTCCTAGCTTTCCTCACTCTGGAGATATTTTCATATGTATTTTATTTCTCCCAGGCATCTTTCAGCAGCTGCCAGTTCATATGCATTCTTTTATTGTTTAGATAGTCCTTAAAAAAATAAAAATAAATAAAAAAAAACACATATTGGGTTCTCTGACCAGCCGACAGTGAGTTAAGTTTAAAATGCAGCTGATATAAGCAATAAGCAAGTGTCAGGCACATTATAAATGAAAAGCTAAAAGAACATGAAGAACTTAAACTAACCTACAAGTTAAAGTGAATCTTAAAGCTCAGAGCTTAAAATTCCATTTGTAACTTTGTTGAATGCCATTTTCAGACTTTACTGATGTAGAACAGATTTAGATTATCCTGCCAAACAGACAGCTATTTGATGCAGCATCTTCATGGGTGAGCAACTGGAAAGTTTTTGCAAAACTCAAGTTATTCAGCTACATGTATGCAGAGTGCCCTTTATTTTACTTTATTTTTTTAGAAGATATGACATATAACAATATGAGATCATATGAAGTCAGATAAAGGAATGTGAGAAACCCATCTCCTCATTAGATCTCTGTAAGAACACATGAAATCCCATACCAGATTGGACTGGAGTTCAATCTAGAACTTTATCTCATTATTGTTTGCCAATGCCAGGTGATTTTAAGGCAAGCATAGCAATCTCACACTTAGTGAGTTGCAGGCAGGAGAAAAGAGTGCCTTTTCTCCCAGTATACTATGAAAAGAATTTAGACAGGCAATCACGATGTGATCTTTCTACAATTCAGCTAGTGGAGTGTTAAATTAACGTATCTTGGAATTCAAACTGTTAAAAGGTCTACATTTTTATTTTTGAGAGATGTAGATAGAAACAAGAAATACTGAAAAGTGATCAGGGCCTTGGTGGTACGTTTTGCCTATATATCAGCATTTCCACAGTAAACGTTATTTAACACAAAATATCTCTTTGGATCTTACAAAGCAATTCCACTTCCTTATGTTGGGAGGTATATGAATGCAAAATACCACAGTCCCCATTTCAAATTAATCAGGAGACAACAATAATTTATGACAAAAATAGCTAAACATAGGTGCATTGCTTTATATTAACTTTTCTTTATGGGTTTGCACAGACAAGACTTACCTTCCATTGAGTACTTGAAGAAAAGATTATTAACATTGGTCACAGTTTCCCCATCTTCCTCTTGACTTCTGAGGGTGTAGATTCTTTTAATTAAATCTGTGATAACCTCATTGACTCCTCCAGAGTAAACAGCCACATCTTTGGGTTTCAGAATTTTTTGTCTCAGTATGCTTCTCATTTTTAGCCACTGTTCCCCCTCTCTAAAAAAAAAAAAAAAAAAAAAATTAAAAATGTCAAAAAAAAATTTATTTTAAAAATTAATAACCCAATAAAA